>CM033469.1:203309779-203397969 GCA_019447015.1 Hymenochirus boettgeri | reverse complement strand
AACCCAATTTTTTATACTCCAGAATCTGAAAACAACCCCCCTAAAAATACCAATAAGCTATAAGATACCACTTCAGTAAATTGTATTAAAGTAAATGTAAAGCCTGTTAAGAACTGGATGAAGTATCTGTGTGTATGTGCAGTGTCAGACCACACCTCCTGACCTCAGTCACTTGCTTCCTTGTTTTATCTGTCCTGTAAAAGGATTGGCTAGAGATTATTAATGGGTGTGACCAACTGTAACAAGTTTCTGCCATAGCTAAGGACTGAGCATGTGCAGAACATATTGGTCGTTGACCAAACTGTGTGATACTAGAATGCTGTGAAGTGAAGCACAAACCATATGTTATTTTGGTTAATTTCTCAGTGCCCGTATCAAAATGAGAGGTAAGACACAGATTACTGGTTTATATCAAGGTGTTCTGCCTTCTGGATCAGTGTTGTTCTGTGACTTTAGTTGCCCTTTAAAGGGATTGCCTTAATGGGATTTATCACCTGAACCCCATATATACAGTCTGATCGCATAGTCTTCGACAGTGTGGTAAAACAATGCGATTGTTCTTCTGTCATCATTAAGTGGGACTGATAACTTCCTGATCCCAAAAATGTTGTCCAAATTGGTTGTGGTCAGTGGATTTGGACATCAAATATCTAATGTGTGTAAGGGCTTTAAGAGCTAGGCCTCACTGCAGTAATTTGCATCATGTTTTGTGATCTGATCACGATGTGCACAAGTATTCAACCCTACTGACTGCATTGCGCCCTATTCCTTTTCTGCAACCCATGCGATAACCTAAATTTGCAGATTGACATCAATTCCTAACATAAAAATCAGTCAACTACCTGCAGGTGTTGTTGATCCTGCTACAGGAGAGGATAAGTAGACAATATGTGAAGCAATCCTAAATAGGGCTGTGGTACAAGGGACTATATTAGTAAACAATTAACGGGAGATGGGTACGGACAGTGTAACATTAAGGTGACATGTGTTATGGGCCAGCTGTAGAAGCTGGAACAGACATTGAGAGACATAAAGAAATGTGTGTGCAGATAAGAATCAGCTGGATCATTTTATTAGTTGGCACAGGGATGGCTACATCTGTTTATATGCAACTGAAAAAATAAGTCACATATAAAGGGAGGTAAAAATAGACTAAATGTGGAGGAAAGATTGCCAAAACAATACAGCAGCCTGACATAGCATCACTCTTAAATCAGGGCATCCAGATTTTCTAAAGATATGAACAAGGCCTGCACCTGCATTTGGTATCATATACATTAGGCTATAATGTTTGAGTCATTGCATGGAGACTAATGCTATCACTGTTAATCAATTACATAAGGTAAGTACATAAACCAATTGAATCATATATTTATCTGACCTGTGTGGATGAGAATCCCCCAAGAGAGTTCCTCTGCTGTGAGAGCCATTTTACTACAGGTAGAGCTGATGGCACATCTCCCATTAGCGTGTAAGTCAGTAAGGCATATGCAGTCATTTCAACTTCTGCCGAGATCACTAAGCATGTATAGAAATTCCAAATCATTAACAAGACAGAAAAACACAAATACAACATACATTCAAAGGGTATAAATTTGCTAGTTGTGCAAAAAGAATATAAAAAATACGGTAGAACAATTATAGGGTATCTATTCTCCCTCCAAACCATTTTGAAATTAGAAAGTCTATATCCTGGGATATGGGGTTCTTGTGGGAATTGGATTCTATACTTCCCTGGTATAGAGACTTTGTAATGGCAAAGTTATTTAAGGGGGGCACATTTGCCCTTTAACAAAAACTTTACAGGCAGAAAAAAGGTGAAAACAATGAAATGCTGTTTTTTCCCCCATGTGTTGGACCAGCTACAAAGGTACAAAACTATTTATAGCCTTAAGAACTCTGTGCATCTTCATCTTTGAACTGGGTGTTTAACAACAGAGCAACCCAGTATTTAGCAGCAGTAAATATCTAAACATCAGTAAACATAGAACATATTAACTCTTTCATAGCAGTGACCCAATATATCTGAAATCTCACTTTTTGAACCATAAAGTTTGGTTTAAGGTAAACATTCAAAGAAATGCATGTAAAATAACGGAAGATCAAAACCTCTTCATTAAAGTGAAAATTTTAATAGCAGATTTAACTATAAAAAGACATCTGTTATATCATGGTAAAACTACACACACCAACCTAACAAAAAAACAGGAATAGCAGCTAGCTCTTACCTGATTGTAAAAGGCCATCATTAAAACCCATGAATGTGTCCTCCTCTGTTGCTAATGTCCCTGTTAAACTCCAGTGTGTGAATCCATCTGCACAGTAATATATGTCTTATTAAGAAGGCAGCTAAAACTTAGGGGATGATGCAATAAGAGGTGCAAAAGAGCTATTCATTTACAGCAACCAATAAGATGTTTTTTACTCGGTCAATGCAGTTAAATAACTTCTGATTGGTTGCTGCAGATTATTAGCACAGGCAAACTTTTGCGCCTTTTATTGCATCAGGCCCTGCTTAGTTTATAACTTCTTTACCCTTAATGCATGTGATACTGTAGGCCTTTAGAGCATTACAGGAAAACATTTTTTATTTCTAATAATCTGTTATTCTGTCCTTTTGGAAAATGGTATCGGGTAAAATTTGCATATAATATAAGACAGCAATGCATAGCTATTCATACATTCAGAAACAATAAATGCAGCACTTTCTGGGTGAGTAGGATACAAAAGAGAAGGATCATGTGATAAACAGGACTGCAGCACACAAATGGGGTGAAGTTATATGTGAAGCCGGCGCTTTTCCCTTTGCCAGATTTACTGGTCAGATTAGAAGGGCTGGGTTGTGCTTCAATGGTAGCTCAAAAATTAACTTATCATAAATTACATACCGTAGGCTTTGCTGCTATTTTACACCGATTTGGTCGGTTAGCAGCCATTAATGCATCGCCCCGAAAGAGTTCTGATTAATTAAATAAATAGTTAATGGAAACTTTTGTACCGAACAACATTTGTGCATACCTAGCTTTAGTCTTGTGAAATATGAGCTCCTTTTAACTGCAGGCTCAGATTAAAGGCCTCAATCACTGCTCATTTAAACAGCTGCAGATACAGTAAGCTGGGTATACACCATCCAATAATATGGTCAGGTCCGTAAGGCAAGGTGAAGCACATTACAGAGCAGAACCCTATAGGAAGGCAGCAGTTTTGATGCCAAAAAAAAAATTCTAGCATCATGATTTTTCCATGTGCCTGGGGCCCTGATGCCATGAAATGTCCATGACTACCAGTATGTAATGAAATGCCGATGGCTACCAGTATGTAATGAAGTGCCTATGGCAACCAGTATGTAATGAAGTGCCCATGGCTACCAGAATGTGATAACATTCCTATGGCTACCAGTATATGATAAAATGCCCATGGCTACCAGTATGTAATGAAATTCCCATGGCTACCAGTATGTGATGAAGTACCCATGGCTACCAATATGTAATAAAATGCCCATGGTTACCAGTATGTAATAAAAGTGCCAGTTTGCTACCAGTATATAATAAAATTGCCAATGTGCTACCAGTATGTAATGACAATGCCAGTTTGCTACCAGTGTATAATAAAATCGCCAGTGTGTTACCGGTATGTAATGGAAATACCAGTTTGCTATCAGTATATGATGAAAATGACAGCTTGCTACCAGTACATACTGAAATTTCCAGTTTCCTTCCAGTGTATACTGAAATAGCCAGTTTGCTACCAGTATATACTGAAATTTTCAGTTTCCTTCCAGTATATACTGAAATTGCCAGTTTGCTACCAGTATAACGGAATACTGTACCTCTGTGTCATTAATTTGTGTATCTCTGTCTATACCTATGTCTGTCTATTTCTCTGTCTTTCTATTTATAACTTCCTGTATCTATCTCTCGGTTTATCTGTTTGTCTATCTCTATTAAGTACATAGTGGGTGTGTCTTAATTTGGATGGAAGTGGCGTGGCACATAGAGCGTTCGGCACATAGAGTGCCCAAAGGTGCCCCATATCTTCTCAGACCCTAGAGACACCCCTGCCAACAGTCCTTCCTCCTGGCTGACTAGTTGAAGGTGCCAAATGGTCAGTCAGGAAGAAGGATCTGACCATGTGTACCCAGCTTAATTATGCATGCATTTAAATATATAAACCTCAACCAGAATGAGCAGAGCTCTAAACCAGATGAATAATGTAGTGCTGTGTATTCCCCATAAAATTTCATTTTAGTGCTGGTTCAGGGGGTATTGTTACTTAGAAGTGAGAGTTTCTGGCAATTCTTGGGTCAAATATATTCCTTTTGCATACACTACCTCAGGGTCAAGCATTGAGGGTGATAATAAAAATCTAATAATATGGAAAATAAATATAAAAATCTGTTCAAAAACTGAGAAAAAGTTTTTTCCAAAGCAGATGCTGATCATTCATGGAAATTTGCACACTTAAAAATGAGATTTAAAACTTTAATTTAGACAGGACTAAACATTTTATTTGGAGTACCCATTAAGTAACCTTAAACATATACAGGGAGATTCAATAAAAGTTCTTAAAAATGGTGCTAATTTTGCCCCAACCAATCAGATGTAAGCTTTCAAATGTTAAATAAGATCTGATTGGTTTGGGCAAAATTAGCACCATTTTTAACAATAAAAACTTTTATTAAATCTCCCTGATAGTGTTTTGTGTTCTTGTTCTGTTTTCTTGTGATAGTAGCACTTACTATGAGGGAGGAAGTACCTTGAGTTATGGCCATGCCATTCAATTTGCGGAGAACAGCAGGAGCATAAGTGCTACGCAGAAGAGTAAGAGCATATGCAGTCAGTGCAGTAGTGTATGGATCATCCACTGAAACTAAACATGACTCTAAAAATAGCTTGGCTTTGGAGACTGCAATTCTTTCATCCTAGAAAAGATTATATACATATTACATCAACAAGGCAGTAGAAACACATGTACACACTGATTTTAACTCATTCTTACCATAATAGGAAGAAACATTTTAATCTTTATAAATGCATGTGTATGTTCTATTGTTAATCTATTGTCACATTTTCTGTGAAACATCAATTTAAAGTTGTTTTATTGGAATTAATTTCAATGTTAAAAATTCACAATCTTAAAAGAGTAGAGACTAGAAAGGTAATATTTTAATCAAATACCACATTGCATTAAAACTAAAAAACAAAATTAAGTTTAGGACTGGTCACTAGCTAAAATTAGAAGATTATAACAACCCAACTTATTTTCCCTATGCAAAATGATGCTTTCTTTGTCCCCTAAATGTAGTTACTGTAACTATGGAAGTTATTAATACATATAGGACCTCATTTACCCAGAGCCGCAATTGCCGCAATTTCGGTATCTAATACCAGATTTGCACTTGTGGGTAAATCCAAAAAGGTCACACTAAAACTAGCACAAAGCATGGTGTAGAATACCTTGCAATGGCTGCGCGGATGTATTTTGCGATAATCGTTCATCCGCTACATTGAATGGGTAAAATCTCGCTAACCACTACTGAATTGGTAAGTGCAACTTTAACTACTTTAAGGAGCATAAATGAGACTTACAAAGAGATTTAATAAAAGGTCTTATCATTAAAAATGGTGCTAATTTTGCCCCAACCAATCAGACCTTATTTAACATTTGAAAGGTAACATCTGATTGGTTGGGGCAAAATTAGCATTATTTTTAACGATAAGAACTTTTATTGAATATCCCTGCATATTTCTTGTTGATCCTTTTTCCTTGCCTTGTGAAGTCAGGAAGGACCCCCCTCCCCCTTTTCCGCTGTTTTACTTTGCCTTCCTCTGGTAAAACTGTAATGGCTCATGTATTTTGGACTATAAAGTTTGGACTAAATTGATGTATGTCTTAACTCAACCTCCAATATGATGTAACTATGATGTTAATGGGTTACTTCAGGATCATAGACCTTCTCAGGAAGGAAAAGTTATACATTGAGAATGTGTGAAAGTAAGAACCACTAGCTGTGACACTACTCATAACATAAAAACAAATAATTTTGTTATTATTCATCTAATTCTCTTCATCTTAGTTCTCAGCAGTTAACAATTCACAGGGAGGCATGCACCTGTCCAGGCTGCATGCCTCCCTGTTTGCCTCTCTATTTACCATGTGGTAGGCTTGATAAAAGTTACAACCAACATCCCTGAATTCAAGCATTGCAACTTGGATCTGATTTACGAAAGAATTAGTAAAGATGCACTATTCAATGTGATGCACCCACAATGCAATACAAAGTGACTTTTTATTAAATCCATGTACACACATAAGATTTCACGGAAACACACGAGCATGTGTTCAGTCGGGCTTCATTAGTTGTTCCCCCAAAACGACTCTGGGCTGAGCACATACACATGTGCAATTATCACCCAAAAATGCCCTTGTGCCTTGCCCTCGGGTGTCATTCATCTGGTGTGAAATGGTAGGTGGGTGATAATGAATTAACTTGCCATTTAATAAAACAGACAATTTGGGGCTGTATACTGGTACATTTTTAAACATGTAAACTATGTTGATAGCTGAGAAGCAATTCATAGGCATCACATTTAAAGGAGAGGAATGAAAGAACAAAAGTACTTTATGACATCTTAAAACATCTTTCCTTGATATCTTGCTTCCTTATACGCACTTATTTGAATGGACATTTATATATGTAATTAACAGTTAACAGAATTCAAGCCAATATTCCTGACTAGCAGACTACCAATCAAAAAGCCAATTGGTAGACTGTCTTTTTATGTTGTATTTTTAGATAATAAACCCAATACATTTACCTCAGAAGTGATTCCTGTCTCTAAAAGGGCAGCTGCAACATAGGCAGTCAGTGCAATTTTTCCATGATTACCACCCTGGAAAAAATAGGAATACAAAAGTCAAAAAAAGTTAATAATAAAAACAATTATTGCTAATCTCAGATATAAACTTTTGGATTTCCAGGTAATGATGATTAAACAAAATAAAAACAATCAATTTCATAAAAGCTGAAAAAACACATGCTGGGGTGGGGAGAACATTACAATGTAAAATGCTTTGAAGATTAAAGGTGGGTACACACTATAACAATCTGTGTACCCAGATCTAAACTAAATCTATATAGATCTATACTAGGTTACTATAATTTACACAGATTCTGTCTGTCATCTTTGACAGATGGGAGTACGCACAGTCTCGATCATACTCCCTATATAAAGTATAGGGGGAACGTTAATTACTGCCATACTCCCTACGATCGCAGTCGACCCCCTTTAGTACAGGGAGCCGACTGCGAACAAGGGAAGATTTTTGACCGTTCCCAACACCAACGTGGAGCGCACGTCTTTCACAATAAAGGACCAAGTCCTGGCAATTTTTACCGAATCAAACATGCTTAGTTTCCATTGGCCAGAGATTTTATGCTGAGATAATCACAGTGTTCAAAGTCAAGTGAGAATGATTGCTAGGTGCACCACAATACCTGAATATCCTTGTTTATGATACGCCCCATGGCAGGAAAAGAGCCATCCTTTTTTTGGTGCTGAATGATCCAGTCTTTTGCAGCAGACAGTTCTCCGGGGTCAATAAAGATGAAGGCTCGTGACTGTGCAAAGGATTTTAGAACAAAAGCTGTAAGCCTGGAAAAATATGTAAATAATGAGATTATATAAAATGACATTGAATTCTGCATTTTTACAAGTGGTGTCACATGCCTTACCACATACTTCCAGAGGAGTCCCTTTCTCCAAAAGCACTGTAAGAACCATCCAGCCTCTTGTATGTTAGCTGACGCTGGTAACCTGACATAAAATGAAGAGGGAAAGTTAGTTTCAAAAGTAAAATACATATTAATGAAGGAACCAGAATCTACTGCACATTTTTAAAGCAGTATATTTGTGCTACATTATTTTTGCTGTGGGCAAATTTTAGAGTTAAAAATATTTAAGCATATATACACTTTATTTTTTTTATTTTTTTAAATTGACCATTACTGGAAATGATAATTCTTCCCAACTATTACTGTCCCTGGTTTCTTTAGATATCTAGTCTGAAACATCCTTTAGTTCAGCTGTCAATTATGTGCCTTACGGGACCCATAAACAAACCAAACCCAATCGTGCTATATAGGTTTTTCCCAACAACATATGATTGTCAGTTCGTGTATGGGCAATTGCATGATTGTTGTTTGATTTTTTCCCCCTATCGTGTTAACCAGGAAATTTTAGCGATCGTGCGTTCAGTATTGGTTCGTGTACAGGCCCCATTAAAATCCTAAACTTTTCTGTTAAGTATAGTTTTGCTGCAGCTGGAATAGTGACAGTGAACTGCATCTCTCACTGCTGCCTCATAGGGATTACTGAGCATGCTTGCCCCCACGGAGAGTCAGATAGTCTTGCAGGGGGTTGGGGGACTGAGCAAAACAAGTACTGGATTGAAGTCATGCAGCAATACAAAAACATCAGAGTGCTGCTTACATGTACTGTATTCCTTTATAGATTGAAACTAGACAAAGTAATTATTTTAGTGTACAATTCCTTTAACATTAAAAAATGCTTAGACCTGACCGAAAATTCATTTCAGTCAGGTATTACAGTATAGGGAGTTGGCAGCCTCCAAACGGAATGTGTCTGTTCCCAACATTCTCCCTATACTTTATATGGGTAGAACACTTGGAACTGTGTGTAGTCTAAATAATACAGACAGAATCTTACAAATTTGGTATGTCATCTTCTAAAAATTGTTACAGGGCTGAATACATATATTAATGGGACATACAATAAACTATCTGGTGCATTATTCAGCAATAGAACATGTCAGAAGACACGCAGACGTCCCATAACACTGGAAGAAATGAAGTTTAGTCTTCAAGTTTGGAAAGGGTTTTTTTCTGTGATAATGGTTAAACTTATGGAACAGTCTTCCTTTGGACATGGTAATGGCAGGATCATTGGATAGTTTTAAAAGAAACAGATGGATAAGTATCTAAAAATAAATTTGTTTCTAAATAAACTTTTAATACTTCATTGTTAGGGTATATTCAAGAACACGAGCTGTAAAAGATGATAAAATTCAGTACCTTGTAGCAGATAGTCCACAGCTTCACTTTCCACTTCTGAACACAATTGCTTGGTCTTGTGGAGATATTTTAACACAAAGACATTGGGAGCAAAATGTATCATATTCTGTTCCCCACAGCCAAATGGGAGTCGGAGGAGGTTATCCAAATTACTTACAGTTGGACCCATGACATCACCTAAGAAAATGAAAGATTTATAGGAAAACTAATCAAAGCATCTAATAAGGCAATGTTTAGTAGGAAAACAAATAAGTCCAACTTTAAATTGGTCACTAATAATATATTATCACAGTAATACAAATGGCTATAAAACATAGATACTTCTGTAAACATTTATTTAAAAGCAGTGAATAGTTCTTGGAAAGTGTGTCCTCCCATTAGATGCCATTCAGTCTGCCCTATTTACTTGCCAGAACAGAACACAGTGGACACACACTAGGGAAGTTGGAATGTAAGTACTGTGATCCCAATGTAAGGACCTACAGGGCAATGCCAATATGGTGTCTCTAATGCAATCGCTCCGGCGATTATATATTCCCATAGTGGCTCTCCATGCATTCGGAAGTGGAGTTTTACAGTTGTCATTGTCTGGCACTAAAAAGTCCCACAAAGGTAAGCCGCTTAGAGGATATAGCATCTTTTGTGTGGTTAACTTCCCTGATGAAGTTTAAAGGGTCACTATACTCACTCAAACAACTTTACATTATCTGGAACTATAATTTGAGAGAAGTGAAATGGTGATACTCACATATTTATCTGAGCTTGCTTTGTCAATAAATTATTAATGTTTTTTGAGTGGTCCCAACTGCCTCCCCTCCCCCTTACTCACTGCCTTCTTGTAGTGTCTGCGACACTTATAAATTTCTGCACAGCCTCACCATGGACACTTCACTGTTTACACATCTCCCCCTCCCTCCCCCTGCCTTCTTTTCTCTGCTGAGTCTCTTAAATGTTGGAGAAAGTGTGCTGGCAGGCAGCCAAAGATGGCCTAGAGGCCAGGAACAGAGCACATATTATTATTACTGCTTCTGGAGTGGTCTTTCCCTGTACATGCTGTGATTTCAAATAAAGATTTCTCAGAATCTACAGCTCAGATTTAAAATCTGTAAAGAGTTTTGAAGTAGATGGATTTTGCTGTATCCAAAATGTACAATTTTTAAAATTTTGAATTTTTTTTTAGTATAGATTCCCTTGTCATGCTAACCGATCGTGTGTCTTAACATTTTTGGCCACTGCACCTCTTGCTAGTGTTTTAGGTCCCCACCCTACACAGTTTTTATTTTGATTCCATAGTACAGTATTGGTTTATAACTACATTTTGTATACTCAATGAAGTTATGGTAACTAAAGAATAGCCCCCACTACAGTCCAAAACCCCTTTAGTGCAACCACCGGTGTTTCCAGTTCTTGTTACACATAACAGCAACTACAAAGATAAAGGCTGCATGTTCTGTCTTTAAGGCTACAAATGGATAATATAAGAGATAATATATATATATATGAATTATCAATCTTTTTGAAGTCCCATTAAAATGATTATACTAACCTATAACAGATGCAGTGGCCCTTTCAGACCCTGGAATGACATTGTGTGGAACCCCCAAAGTGAATGCCTCATTGTGGTTTTCATCTGAATCTTCCTTTCTCCATATTTTGAATTCTCCCATAGAGCCCCAGCCTGTGGAAAAACCAATGAACTTCACATCCAGCAGTGTGCTGGTTGCCCACTCCACAATAACAGAATCGTTGGAGCTCTGAGTGCCATATCCTACCTAAGAATGGTTGAGAGAGAAAGACTGGCTAAAGGGGGCTCATTAAGTTGTAAGAATATAACATATTTGAATTAGCCTATTTATGCATATGAAGGTTAGAAACAAAATGAGGTCAAACAATGAGCTATAAGCATTTTCTGTAACTGAGATTATGAGTTGAATGTTTCTTTCTACTACAAAACCCTAAGTTAAAATAAGTTAAACATCTCAGCTTATTGAATACTGAAATCCTTTAAAAGAAACAACATGAAAATAAAAACTTAAAATAGTTAAACTGATTAAGCCATTTGGCAGAAGGTAATTTTTAAGTCTATTTATTAAATTACAGCCATCTGCAACAGCATATGAAATTTGTGTTTGTGAATAATAGATATTTCTTTACAATAACTTTTTGTTTAATTCTTCCAAATAAAGTTAAAAAAAAAAAGTAAATTTAGCCACTACAGCAATTAAACATGGTCTCCTACTTGATTTTGTGGGAAGCGTCTAAGGCCAAATATTTTACTTATACTGCATTACCTGGATCAGTCCATTTTTCCAGCTGATCCAGAATGCACGAAACTCATCCCATGACAGAACAGAGGGTGTACTTGCAATGGACACAGGTTCACCCATTTTGCTGGTGGATATCCAAGTTCGTGAATTTTGCTGCCCCCCAATGACAATCTCTATCATTTCAGCCATGTCATGGGGACCAGAAGAAAGTGCCACATGAGCATTATTGTGGGCCTTCACCATCAGATCAAAGTAAGTCATCCGTTGCGGTTTCTGTACATACTGATACTCAAACTTGTTGGGTGTAGAAATCTGAATTTTCTCTAGGTCAAAAAAAGACAGTAAATATATCACATAAATTCACAATCATAATCTCAATGTATAAGAAAACAAGTCTTTATAGAAAAACATGAAATTACAGCAGTAAGATATGTTGCTAAAGAGGTCATGAAGTGGTAACAAGATAGAGAGTGTCAGGATGAAACATTTAAAATCATACTTAAAATAGATTTTAAACTGATTACAGTGAAGTATTGGTGATTTGTGGTATATATGCAGAAATTTAATAAATGAGTTGATTAAATATCAAATGTATAGGACAGACAAATTGAGGGGGAGAGACATATAAGCTATTGATTAATTAGGTTAAAAGCGGCTGGACATGTATGACAATCTAGGTGTAATGTGGTGAAATGGTTTGAATGGATGGACATATATTGATAACTGGAAATACAATTGTCCCCACTGTTAATTATATAGATACAAATATAGATAGATTCCTCCACCCCCCACCCCACCCCAGAATATACTCCAGAAGGTATGTAAGTAGGTTCTACATAAGAAGGTGAAACTTGCACAATATGGGTAAAATTAACTGAAAGGGGGAATTTGTGTAACTATAAAATCCTTTACTTAAAAGTCAGTTCAGGGGAAACATCAGTCAGCAAAAATGGGGTGAATTCCCCATGGCTGGATCTGGAAACCTAATCAGATTATTAGTGGCTGCCTCTTCTTTCTGCCATAAACTAAACCCACCATATCTGGTAAGTAAATTTTGTCACAGGAAGTCCCAAGTAATACAAAAAGATACATGCAAAGCATTGCCTTATTCTCAAAAAATAATAAGAAAGGAAACTTCCTTTCTTATTACTTGCTGAGTAGTGGGACATGGGGAACTGTCTTGCTAAAGGAGTAGTTGTAGATGTAGTTTATATACCACCCAGGCTGCAGTTATGGTTTTGCTAAGGCTCCAAGGGAAGTCAGAATGGAGTTCTGTAGTGAGGTTTGAACAAAACCCAGTTAGCATGGACCTGGAGTCTGGTTAGGAAAACAGTGGGTGGGTTTCCTAGTCAATTAAGTCTACAGATGGACTATTTAGCATTTAGCCTGGAAGTGGTTGTGTATGGCGTTTTAGAGAAAACTCTGGAGGGAGTGGAGCACTGCTAGCAGGCTCTGGTTCTATTTATTTAAGACAAGTAGTCAAATAGGTTTTGTTTTGGTGTTAGACAAACTATTTTTATCAGTGCAGTTATAGATGTTGTAACTCAAAGCAGTGTCACATGACTCCTGCTAAAGAAAAGAAAAATTCTCATATAAGAAGAAGCTTAGGGAGGAAAGCATAATCTTTCCCTTTTCTAGATCCCTGGAGAGGCTTTACATTAAAGGACAACTAAAGCCACAGAACAACACTGAACTAGAAGGCAGAGCACCTTGATATAAAACCAGTAATCTGTGTCTTACCCATGGATGTTTCTAGCCATTTTAGTGCCCTACACACCCTCCCACCAACGTGCGCCCCCCCAGAAAAAAACCTTGCCCTGTCAAACTACAGCTGGGTTTCCTCCTTCTGACACCGTCTACTGCAACTGTTCTTTATAGTGGAACCGCTTTACTAGTTGGTAAGAGGCACACGCTGTACCAGGTGAGGCGGGCGTGTATACATACTTTTGTATGAATGCGACACTGGCCACAAATGAAATACTGATTGGAAGGACAGGATAGGTTTCAGTGGGTGTGCGGTATGTGGCACCAGTGTTCTCCCCAGAAATTGTTTCCAGCCGGGTAGGGCAGAACAGGGAAATATGGTGAGATCTGAGATGTTTAACTCTTTCAGTGCTTTTCCAAGAATATTGGCATTAATAATTTCAGTGCCAGCAGAACATTACCATTAACACTTTAGTGCCAGCAGACTTTACTATTAATACTTTCAGTGCCAGCACCTTTCCAGAGAATTACTAATAACCCTTCAGTGCCAGCAGACCTCCCCATAGTATTGCCATTAACATTTTCAGTGCCAGAAGAGTATTACCATGAACCATTCAATGCCAACAGACTTCCCTATTAACACTTTCAGTGCCAGCAGAGTATTATCTTTAACCCTTCCAGCTGCCAGCATTGACATGATATACAGTATGTACCTGCTTTCCATGTCTCCTCCATTGAATTGTTCACTCCTCACCCACTCTAAGTTCTAATTGGAGAGTTGGATGGAAGGAAGAAAAAGGCAGGGATAGGGATCTCATGGCTGCTAGTCACAGGGGTCACTATTATAAAGTCTGCAGCAGCTTTTACCTGGCTTTTAGAAACTGTTCTTCCTCAGTTACTATTAGCTGAGCTCATCCTCCCCCCTCCTTCCTTCACCTTCAGTTTATTTGTAAATTGCAACATTTGTTGCTATGTAGAGTGTGTGGAGTTCAGGCTCTGTACTAGATACATGTTGCAGGTTACGCTGACAAGGAGAGCAGGTCTAACACAGCAAGTAACAGCTGAGGGAGATGCTAGGGAGAAGAATAGATGCCCTGACAGGGGTGTCCATAGACTTTTTGACACCTGAGGGAAAAACCCAAATGCTGCCTCTCTGCAAAAATAGTGCGGAAATGGGCGTGGCTTTGCCCGGAAGTGGACATGGTTTTGTCTGGAAGTGGATGTGACTTTGTCCGGAAGTGGGTGTGTAACAATGTAACTACCTTGGGAAAGTTTGGTTTGGGGGGGTTATAAACATTTTAACCATTTAAAACTCCGCATGTAATGCTCTCTGCCTGCCTTTGGTGCTTGAAGTCACTACTGGTGCCTGCAGAGCGACTCAACACTTACGGAATCCTGATAATGCAGCTGACTCAGGGACACTGACTTGTGCGAGAATGCGCGGGTGGGAGGCGAGTGGCCGGGGGGTGGGGGTGCGACGGTCAGACAGTGCGCAAAAAAATAAAAAATTTTCTTTCTTTAAACTGCTCGTTAGTCTGCCGCTTCCCATAGATGTGTCGCCTGAGGTTTTTCCTCAGGCAGCCTCATTAAAGGGGCTGCGCTGTGCCCTGGATCAACATAGGCGCCCTAGTTCTTTGCCTATGCCTAAAAACAGCCCTGGTCTTACCTCTCATTTTGATACGGGCGCTGGGAAATTTACCTAAAAAACATATGGTTTGTGCTTTACTTCACAGCATTCTAGTATCACACAGTTTGGTCAATGACCATTATGGTCTGCACAGTCCGTAGCTATGGCACAAACTTGTTACAGTTGGTCACACCCATTAATAATATCTAGCCAATCCTTTTACAGGACAGATAAGCAAGGAAGCATGTGACTGAGGTCAGGAGGTGTGGTGACACTGCACATACACACGAACTTCATCCAGTTTTTAACAGGCTTACATTTACTTTAATAGAATTTACTGAAGTGGGATTTTATAGCTTATTGGGTTTTTAGGGGGGTTGTTTTCAGATTCTGGAGTATAAAAAATTGGGTTTAGTTTTCCTTTAAGTATGCAGTTGATACTAATATATCCTAAAATAACTAACAGGGAGTAATGTTCGGCACTCCATTTGCGTTCCAACGATGCAGTAATAACTTTTTATTAGCATTCCAAGAACCCAGAAAGTAAATAATGACAGTTGAACGATTCCATTTAAATGTTGTTAGTTTTCGTGCTACAAATGCTGCAAAAACGAACTATTGGATCTGGTGCCTGTCGCAATTAATGGAAACAGCGCAGGCCACACAAAGAGTTAAACCCACATTAAGCTAATATTAATTTGGGTTAACACGGGTAGTGTGGGTTTAACTATTTTTGGGGACATTAGCGGCCTTCATTATATCTCACCCAAAGTATCTGTCTTAAATTATTAAAATCCAAAAATAGTTAATACAATGGTGTACATTTTTGTCAATTTTGCAAAATACACAAATAGCCCAGAAGCATTCCTGCAAAAACACATACAGGGAGATGTAATAAAAGTTCTTATTGTTAAAAATGGTGCTAATTTTGCCCAATCAGATGCTAGCTTTCAAATGTTAAATAAGATCTGATTGGTTAGGGCAAAATTAGCACCATTTTTAACGATAAGAACTTATTACATCTCCCTGATATTTTTTAACATTTGTAACACTTACCATTTGGACAGAAGAAAACACTGTATGTGTATTCCCGAGCTAAACCCTCTGGCTAAAGTTAAAAAATAATACAAGTTAGAAATTTCTGAGAAAATCTGTATTTTGTTTATTTTTACAGTATGTCAGTTTTAAAAATAATTGGCTCTTCCAATTTCAGATCCAAAACCATTTAAATCTAAATGTAATATGCAAATATTGTATAAACAAATGCATAAATGGATAAGGTGACAGAATTGCACCCTAATGCAACAACTATCTTGGAACCATTTTTGGTTGGTAGACTGATAAAGTTTAAAGGGCAAGTCCAGCCCCAAAATGAAAAGCTACATACAGGTAAATCACCCCCCAAAACCCTAAATGGTAATAGTTTGAAATCTCAAATAAGTCTAAACTGATATCCTGCACAATGTCCTGGTGCCCCTGTTTCTGCTTCCTGGTTCTTCCAGTTAGAAACTGTCAGTTATGGATTTGACAGTTGACATCACAATGACAGAATGTTTATCTCCTGTCTGCCTCTTCTGAGCATGCCCAGGCTCAGTACAGGTTCTAAATTGCTCAGTTTCCATGAGGCATCCAGAAGCATAGCAGGCATACAGTAATGAATTCATAGGACAAACTTGATATATCCAGGGCCGTCTCGCTAATGAGCCACATTGACAAAGTATCAAAGCGGCACTTTGTCTGTGTGGCTCAAGAGCGGCGGCATTTCAATAGTTAAAAAAAAAAAAACGATCTTACCGGCGCTGCTGCGCACCGGGTAAAGAGGGAGGAAGCAAAGCGCCGCGTGTATGAGAGGAGGAGCTTGTGAGGATTAAAGAAAGGCCGATAACCCAATCAGAGTCCATCCTTGCAGGACCCTTCACTGCACGCCCGGACCGTCACTCCCAACTTCCCAGACTGTCCGCTGCGTGCTTGCGCAAATCGCAAGCACCGATTCGCGCCTTTCACTGCGCACCCGGCTGTCACTTCCAACTTCCCGAATCCCAAGAGCATCCGCTGCTGTGCCCAGGGTCCCCCAGCCATCTACAGCCTACTGAGATGACGAGCTTCATGTTATCTTGGTGAATGGGGCTGGGAATAGCATGTTAAAATGTGTGGTTGTGGGAGATGGGCAGTGGGTAAAACTTGCCTCCGTATGAGCTATGCAAATTATGCCTTCGGTATGTCCCCACTGTGTTTGACCACTATGTGATAAGTTGCACTTTCTATGCACTTTATACACCTCAGCTGCTGCTGAACCTCTTCACTCATTCTGAGATGTTTTAATGCAATGTGCACTTGTTATGTAGTAGTGACCTCAACACTGTTTGAAAGAATAGTGAGCAGTCCAGCCAGGTCTGTGTGTTTTGTTTTCCTAGCAATAGGCAGCTGACCTCACTTTCCAGTGCCAATTTACCACGACAATGGGCACCTTGTCTGCTTGTGTTCAGCCTTGTGTTTGCATGACAAGTCTTTCAGAATCATTTAGTGAAAAGTAAGTTGGTACAGCTTGTTAATACCCAGGCTACCCAGCCTCCCCCATCACTGTCACTAGACCTGCATCCCCCCTCCTTCCCCCAGAACAAAAAAGACCACAGACACCAGACTTTCCTTTCTCTCCCAGCCAGGTCAGGCAACTGAACAGTCAGTATTAGCTGAATTGTTATCATGCAGCAAAGGATTGGCTGTGTGCGATATACAAGAGGCTTTATGGTAAAGCATATACTTGATTAAAAGATTGAAGGACATCTTTAGGGGAATATGTTAGAAACTGCTTGAATCTCCAGACTTGATTGATTGTTATATAAGGGGTGAAATTTGTGCTAGACACCTGCACAAATTGTTAGACAAATGTTTTTTCCCTGGTTGATAACACAACAGTGCCATCTCTTGCCTTGGTGATTTTTTCAAGGAAGTTCAACTTCCCAGAAGACACTTTCCTGGTTCTCCGCCCCTCCTCCCTGTTTTTAGGCTTGGACATGAAACAGTTTGTGCCATGATTTTACCAGTATCTGTGTGCCAACACTTTATCAGTATTGTGCCAATGATTTTACCAGATTTGGTGCCAACCATTTGTATGTGAGAGAGAGTGTATGTACATATGCGCAAGAGAGTGTATTACGTATGTGGGAGAGGGTTTATTACAGTATGTGTGAGAGAGGGTGTATGTACAGTATGTGTGAGAGAGGGTGTATGTACAGTATGTGTAAGAGAGAGTGTATGTACAGTATGTGTGAGAGAGGGTGTATGTCCAGTATGTGTGAGAGTGGGTGTATGTACAGTATGTGTGAGTGTGTGTGTTCAGTGTATGCGAGAGAGTTGATACAGTACAGGAGAGTGAGATAGAGAATAGAGACTGCAGGAGAGATAGTGTGTGAGAGAGGACAGAGACTGCAGGAGAGAGAGAGAGAATGTGAGAGATAGAGGATAGAATATGTATGGGACCTTTACTGTCTGTTCTCACTGTATGGTAACGTTACTGTCTGTTCTCACTGTATGGGACCTTTACTGTCTGTTCTCACTGTATGGGACCTTTACTGTCTGTTCTCACTGTATGGCCCTTTACTGTCTGTTCTCACTGTACATGTGTTAGATATTGTTAAAAGGCATTTCATATGGTTAGATTAGCTTTAGATAGTTTGTTAGGTTAGGCTAGGTTAGACTAGTTAGGTAAGTTAGGGCCCTATTTAAAGGAACCTTGACGTGGTGGCAGGTTATTTTGGGCAAAATTGTTTATTCTTCTGTTATTATGGTGTTGATTATTGTCAATTTAAAGAAAATGTACAAATAAATGGTGCCAAGTTCAAAATGACAAAATGGCTAGCCGCACTCCCACCGTCAAAGCCACGCCCACACATAAGCCACACCCACCCACAAGCCACACCCACAAACAGGCCACACCCACTTTGCTCCGCCGGCGGCGCGCTGCGCGCGCCGCACATAGGCGGCAATCTGGGTTTGCCTCAGGTGGCAAAATCCCTAGAGACACCCCTGGATATATCAACATATTTTAAAGAGGCCATTCTTTCTAAAAGATGTTCTTATGAGGGTAGAGTTGTCCTTTAAGCAGTAGTTATTGGTTTTGACAATATAATGTTCTATATTTATTTACATGTTAAATCTGTAAGTGGCAAGTATAGTTTCTCTATGAAACTAGGGTATAAAGGCTTACCTCAACCATTACACTTCTCTGTACAAAATCACTCCCAGATGGAAATTTCTTCTCTAAATGTGTATCATCCACATGCTTGTTCTTTAAAATATTGCCCTCTGAAAAACAAGTTGTGCTTCCGAAAGCCAGAGCTCTGGCTGGGGAGGAAAGAAACATTACAAAAAATATGTTTTTCTTTTTGGATTAAATTGAGAACATGTTATTAAGATGCTTTACATGTACATTAAAAAAAAACTTCACGTTTCCTTAGTATTGTCTGTTTTAAATTAACTTTTATGATGGCTAAAGATGAATTGTTGTTAATGTAAGTATGATAACAAGAAAGAATCTGGGGATGCACCATGACGTGCAGTGCTCCTGCTGTGGAGTTTAAGTCATGCTAACCAATGGTACTATATATCGGTTAATGGGACTTGAACTCCTTCATTGCTTTGACTGCGTGACTAACACAGAAGTGAAATACACAGTTATTTTCCAATAGCAGTGTTAAAAGTGCCAAAATAGTTAAAGCACTTTACGATGCACCAAGAGATGCTAACAGCAACAACATCCCTTGAGCCATTGCACCAGGGAGACGCCCCAATGTTTTTTAAATTGATGGTGTAAAATTTAAGACTGATTACAAAAAAAAACTCTTGAGCTGGATACACACCTTCCAATTCTTCGTCCTAACCAAAAGTAGCTACGTCCAACAGTTTGCCCCGACTGAGTGTATGATCCATATAGAGGACTTCACGATCGGTCATGGTTTTCCAAAGCGTCTGGATCAGACAAACAAACGGTCAGACGTCTATTGCATCAGGTCAAAAAAAACATCCAATATTTCGGCCCGACCAACCCAAACACTGAAATGTTGGTTGCCCCGAATTATTGGATGGTGTGTCCCCAGCTTTAGTGTTGATGAGAAATTATTTGATTTCTCAAGTTGAAATCTGCAGAAGATTGATGGAGCAATTTCTACCAGTTTTTCTGATCAAATTGTCAGGACGAAACAACTGAAAATTCCATCACAAAAATTGTCCCGTTAGTTCTTTAGACTGCCACTAATGGGGCAATGCACAAGCAACACAAATAACATTTATAAAGCACATTTCTACTATTAGAGTGACAGAGTCGCAACTAGAATAAAATGCACTAACCAGATTGTGGCAATGATACAAAGATTAGCATGGCTGTAATGAGAGTTTTACATTTAGGAATTAAAGGAGAATTAAACTCATGGGATGGGACTACAACTCTCTACCCCAAACTGAGCTTTCACATCTCACCGGGTCAAAACCAGGTTGAATGGTTGTGAGAACCAATAACAGTTTCGGAACTTTCAACCAGGTTGAATGGTTGTGAGAACCAATAACAGTTTCGGAACTTTCAATCAAACCAAACAATGCTTTTTCAGCTCACCAGGTCAAAACCAGGTAGAGGGCTGCCATCACTTACATATACCACTAGGAGACTCACCTTAACGATTTTATAAAATATAATTTAATAAAATAAAACAAAAACGGTGAATGGTATTTACAAAAATAATTAACAAACAGAGATAAAAATAAGCAAAAGTAAATTAAAGGGATAAAAGTTGAAAATCCAAGTCCTTAAAAGAAGAATAAGCCCTTCACCTTAACGATTTTATAAATATAATTTAATAAATAAACAAAAACGGTGAATGGTATTTACAAAAATAATTAACAAACAGAGATAAAATAAGCAAAATAAATTAAAGGATAAAAGTTGAAAATCCAAGTCCTTAAAAGAAGAATAAGCCCATTGATGAAAAGAAGAGTTCCTGACTCCAAAAAAGGTAACTCTGATAATCCACTTTGATGTTGCATAAGATGTAAATCAGGAGCTCCCTTTCAGTGGCTGTGCGGCTCCTTATCTACCCCCAGGCAAAAGGGGGACAAATAATTTACCCCCCAACCAATAACCAACAGGTGTAGGCTGGACTGATGTGTTTCAGATATTTGATTACCTGTGGAAGACACTCCCCAGTGCCAATATTCTTGGTAAATTCATATCTCCAAAGTGCTACCAACTGGAAATCACTAAATTTGTTATTGTCATGTATTTATCAGTTGATAGACACCAAGCATGACAGGTACGGACCATACAGTTAAACCTGAACTGCACAATGTAGGTTTCCAGACTCTACTAAGACCTACATAAATGATGTTTGGGTTCCACCGAATGGTCTCACCAACCTGAACCATATTTCATATCAGCTTGTCAAATTCTATTATAAAAGTCCAAGTTATGAATATGTGATATAAAAAGGGATTGTATCTTTATCATAATTTAACCAAAGGTCATGTTCCCAGGTTTGCTTGACCTCCTGCTGAGTTTAGGAGACTAAGTTCTACTGTATCCTTAGAAGTGATTACCAAGGAATGGCAGTCCTTGGCTCCCTGCTGGTTTATGGCACCTAGCCAGATGGTAAAGGAAGGTACAATGAAAAGAAGAACAAATGTACATACAAATATAAGAAATCTAATGGAATGAATCTTATTTTATAATTTTCCACTGGTTTTTACAGCAGCAATAAAGACACATGTGTTTAGGTAAATTAAATATAAAGTGTCACCTGAAATATTTGCCTGTCCTAGATCAGTAAAGAAATACAGCAGTGTAGGCTTGGTTTCCCCTGAGGCAACACCTAATTTCCGTATCAAATACTGCAACCAGGATAGCCTACAAACTTTGTCCCTTTTGGAATAGCAATCTTTATGTGCACCTTTGAGACAAGAGAAATAAAGCTTAGGTAAACCAGCAGAAAATATGTACAGCAACTAAACTATTTACATGTATCAGTCAATAATTAAAACATAGATAATCTAGATATGTAGAGTGAGTTACTACAAATGAGAAAGTTTCCTTGAAGTTAGAAACATGTTAAGGGTAAACACACAGTTCGGTTTGAATGACCAATAACCAATATTTAAAGGATGGCTATAAGATGTGTGTGTACAAGAGAAAAGTTATTTAAAGGGCATGTCCACCCCCCATAGCAACATTCCTTTATATCATAGGGCATACCCTCCCAACCCCAACCGCTAAGTTAAAAACTTAAAAATCAATCCCATACACTACTTACAGCTCCTGGTTCCAGCGTCACTCTGGTCCGGCTCCCCTGCCTGCCGATCTTTTAGCAGGGGGCCGGACGGCAGCCGCGGCTGTGATTGGCTGAGAGGCAGCCAATCACAGCCGCGGCTGCCAGCAGTGTAGAAGACGCTGGCAGCCGGGAGCTGTAACTTGTGTCCGGAAAGATTTTAAGACTTAACTTAGCTGTCGGGGGTGGGAGGGTTTGCCCTACAATAGGTATGAAGATTAACGCTACATAATCTTTGCAGAGAGGGATCGGAGGGAGGGAGGGGGGTGAAAGGGCTCCTGGCTGTGCACATGTCACCATCCCTCCCAAGGAGAGACAGAGGGCAGCAACATTAGAACAGGAAGACAGCCATACTCTGCACTATCTGGACTTTGAACATGGATTGTAGAAGAACATAAGGAGCAGGATTTAAGTAAGGATTGTTTAAAACTGTATAGTGGGGCCAGTATGGGGTTAAATTTTAGTTTGGGGGGTGGACATGCCCTTTAGTTTTCCTATATTCAGCAGTTACCAGAAGAAAATGATTCCGTTAAAGGAACACTAAACCCTAAAAAAAACACTATTGCCATAGTTTCTATTATTCACAGGGAGGTGAACGCTTATTCTAACCTCCCTGTGAATAATATTATGCTCGGGGGACCTGGAACTTACCTTCGCTCCACTCGCAGCCGCTTCTCACTGAACAAGCTGTGTTCTCTCCGATCGCGCGCCCTATCTTTTGTATTGGCGCGCATGCGCCTAAGATAGGGCACAGCGGTCGGGACAGAGGTAAGTTCCAGGTCCCCGAGAGTAATATTATTCCAGGGAGGTGAGAATAAGCGTTCTCACCTATGATTGAAAAGAAGAGTTCCTGACTCCAAAAAAGGTAACTCTGATAATCCACTTTGATGTTGCATAAGAAGTAAATCAGGAGCTCCCTTTCAGTGCTGTGCGGCTCTATCTACCCCAGGCAAAAGGGGACAAATAATTACCCCCCAACCAATAACCAACAGGTGTAGGTGGACTGAGGGTGTGTCAGATATTTGATTACCTGTGGAAGACACTCCCGCAGTGCCAATATTCTTGGTAAATTCATATTCCAAAGTGTACCAAATGGAAATCAACTAAATTGTTATTGTCATGTATTTACAGTTGATAGACACCAAGCATGACAGGTACGGACATACAGTTAAACCTGAACTGCACAATGTAGGTTTCCAGACTCTACTAAGACCTACATAAATGATGTTTGGGTTCCACCGAATGGTTCACCAACCTGAACCATATTTCATATCAGCTTGTCAAATTCTATTAAAAGTCAAGTTATGAATATGTGATAAAAAGGGATTGTATCTTTATCATAATTTAACCAAAGGTCATGTTCCCAGGTTTTGCTGCCTCCTGCTGAGTTAGGAGACTGAAGTCTACTGTATCCTTTAGAATGATTACCAAGGAATGGCAGTCCTTGGCTCCCTGCTGGGTTTATGGCACCTGAGCCAGATGGTAAAGGAAGGTACAGAATGAAAGAGAAAAAAATGTACATACAAATATAAGAAATCTAATGGAATGAATCTTATTTTATAATTTTCCACTGGTTTTTACAGCAGCAATAAAGACACCTGTGTTTGGGTAAATTAAATAATAAAGTGTCACCTGAAATTTTGCCTGTCCTAGCTCAGTAAAAGAAATACGCAGATGTAGGCTTGGTTTCCCCTGAGGCAACACATAATTTCCGTATCAAATACTGCAATCCAGGATAGCCTACAAACTTTGTCCCTTTTGGAATAGCAATCTTTATGTGCACCTTTGAGACAAGAGAAATAAAGCTTAGGTAAACCAGCAGAGAAAATATGTAACAGCAAACTAAACTATTTACATGTATCAGTACAATAATTAAAACATAGATAATCTAGATATGTAGAGTGGAGTTACTACAAATGAGAAAGTTCCTTGAAGTTAGAAACATGTTAAGGGTAAACACAGTTCGGTTTGAATGACCAATAACCAATTTTAAAGGATGGCTATAAGATGTGTGTGTAACAGAGAAAATTATTATTAAAGGGCTAGTACCCCCCATAGCAACATTCCTTTATATCATAGGGCATACTCCCAACCCCAACGCTAAGTTAAAAACTTAAAAATCAATCCCATACACTACTTACAGCTCCTGGTTCCAGCGTCACTCTGGTCCGGCTCCCCTGCCTGCCGGATCTTTTAGCAGGGGGCCGGACGGCAGCCGGGCTGTGATTGGCTGAGAGGCAGCCAATCACAGCCGCGGCTGCCAGCAGGTTAGAAGACGCTGGCAGCCGGGGAGCTGTAACTTGTGTCCGGAAAAGATTTTAAGACTTAACTTAGCTGTCGGGGGTGGGAGGTTTGCCCTACAATAGGTATGAAGGATTTAACGCTACATGAATTCTTTGCAGAGAGGGATCGGGAGGGAGGGAGGGGGGTTGAAAGGGCTCCTGGTGTGCACATGTCACCATCCCTCCCAGAGGAGAGACAGAGGGGCAGCAACATTAGGAAAGGAAGACAGCCATACTCGGCACCTCCCTGTGAATAATAGAAATGAATGGCAAATAGTTGTTTTTCTGAATTATGGGAGTTTAGTGTCCCTTTAAATATATTATAGAGCACGAAGTTAAGGGAAAGTTTTATGAATTCAAGTTCTAAGCTCTCTTACCTCAACATTGACAGATAAATAGTTGTAAACGGTAAGTGGGATTTTGACCTGTTCCCCACGAATGACATAGTATGGTAGCGTAAAATCAATGAAGAATGGTTTAAAGGTTTTAAGGTGGACTTGACTGGCCACTCCTAGGCCTTTCACACCAGATATTCCAATTGCTTCACTTATCCAGGTGGTGATGGAGTCTGGAACCTCTACATGTAAGTTTGCTTCACCAGTAATATCACTGTGGACAGTAAACAATATCTGAGCATCAATTAAATAATTTTTCACTTTGAATAATGGAAACATCGAAACATTGCCATTTCCAGTCAGTACTATATAGTATATGGTATTCTATGGGCATCTGTTTTATAGTAGACATTGGAAATTGGGTACATTTATGGTTAAGGAGTAAATGGTAAAGGAAATAATAACATTATTTAATAACTAGAAAGGGAAAGTTTAAGTATAAACTTTAAATTTGTCTTGAAAGACTGCATTTTGCAAAGAATTTGTGTGTTTGTGCTGCAGATTTTAAAACTCAATAATGCCAATGATGAGGACATTGTTGTTTTTTTTTTCTTACCCTTTAAATATGTCACTGCATTAAGGTAAGTCAGTTGGTGTGTGTGTGTATTCATATCAGGTTGGGGGATAAAATACTAACTTTTTTGATGATTGGTCAAAATTAGGTTTTTTTTAAAGGGCATGTCCACCCCCAAAACTATAATCCCCCAACTACTGGCCCCACCATGTAGTGTAGTTTAATCCTTACCTCACTCCCAGCTCCATCTGGTTCTCCTGTAGTCCCCCCCCAAAGTCCAAAAACTGCCCACCAGGAGGCTAGCAGGTCCATATAAGACACTGCTGCTACCTGGCCTCCCGGAGATCACTGCCATGCGTACTGCAGCCCTTCTCCCCCCCTCCCCTCTCCCTCCCGTTCTGCTATCCCTCCCCTAGCGTTAATCCCCTTTAATATCTCCTTCCCCCATCCCCCAGCCCACACCGCATAATTTTTATTTTTATAAAGCTCCCCAAACTTTTACTTACCTTCCGCTTTCCTACGCGGAAGTGAGCAGCCGGCAGCCGCTCGTGATGTCTGCCGCTCAGCCAATCACAGACGCGGCTGCCGGTCCCGCCCCTCTGCTTGCATTTCCTCGCAAGCAGAGGGCCGGGAGCGCGTCGGAGGAAAGAGGAGGTGTATAGAGTTTGGGGGGCTTTATAAAAAAATAAATAATGCGGTTGGGGCTGGGAGCCTATGGGAATGATATATTAAAATTCATTTTTACTGTGGACATAGCCTTAACTTAGTTACCCTTTACGTATGGCTGCCATAGTAATGGATAAGTAATCAGTAGGTGTGTGTACCCGTGTCGGTTGAGAGTTAAAAAAATACTTTTTTAATGATGGTTAAAATATTTTTTTTTTTTTAGTTACCCTTTAGTGTATGGCTGCAACAGTAATGGAGGGGTAGGTCAGTAGCGTGTATACCTGTACCCAGTTGGGGGTTAAAAAACAAAGTTTTAGTTATTTCAAATTAGCTTTTTTGACTTTAGTTACCCTTAAAGTATGCTTCCAGTGTAATGGATAAGTAGATCAGTAGGTGTGTGTACCTGGGTCTGGTTGAGGGGTATGTCTTTTTTGTGTTTAACAAACCATAAAACTATTTTTTATTGAGGATAAATCTAAATTAGTTTTTTTTACTTTAGTTACCCTTTAAGTATGGCTGCCACTGTAATGGATAATAGATCAGTAGGTGTGTGTGTATCCTGAGTTTGGTTGAGGGGGTATGTATTTTTTGTGTTTACAACCATAAAACTATCTTTTATTGAGAATAAATCTAAATTAGTTTTTTTTTTACTTTAGTTACCCTTTAAGTATGGCTGCCACAGTAATGGATAAGTAGATTAGTAGGTGTGTGTACCTGGGCTGGTTGAGCGTGTATGTCTTATTGTGTTTATACCCTAAAACATCTTTTATGTGATAAATCTAAATTAGTTTTTTTGACTTTAGTTACCCTTTAAATAGGGCTCCATGGGAATGGAAAGGTAGGTCGGTCAGTAGGTGGGTTACCTGTCGGTGTGGGGGGTTGGGGGTATCACCATTTGTATTTAGGACATGAAAAAAACTGTTTTGAAATATCCACATTTGAGGATTGTTACCATTATAGTCTACGGGAAAAAATGTCCGGAAATTCGCCGATAACGCCGTAACGCTTCCGCGGATTCCTTAGCTAGAAGATAGCACACTTCTCCTATAGGCCCCGCGCACGGTCCAAAAAAGGCGGAAGAATAAAACGGAAGAAGAAGAAGAAATAGAAAGAATAGTAATTTGGCTTTTTCAAGCCAAATTAATAACAAGTGGAACAGTGGCCTTCATATTAGTCCTCGATTTTAGATACCTCTCCTAAATTTCTCATATATTATGTCTGTAGCTGCAGTCGATCAAGAGTAACACAAAATTTCAATTCGTGCTAGCACTTCTATCTCTGCACCTCCCCTGTACCCAGGGCTGGCCTTAGGATAAATAGCACCCTGTGCAAGATTTGTTACTGGCACCTAGCACCCCCACCCCAAAAATACCTGGGCACGCACAATATGCTGCTGAATGATGCTTGCCTTGGCCTGCTTTGAATCAAGTCCGCACCTGCCCTTACTGTGTTTAGTATCTGCAGCACATGCTTGTATATATTGTGCATGCATAATTGTGTAACACACTTAATGCATAGACAGAACAGCACAGAATACAGACATCTTAAGTAAGGCTAACGTTGGGGCTTTGTCTGTGAAACGGGGTGATGCTGATACATACATTTAATCTGCAGGAATATAATGATGGGACTTTGGCAATGGCACATTAATTTGACCTACAGGTCTGTGACCTAAGACCCCTGGCTGTCGCTCCCCCTGGTTATGCAACCAGTGCGGTCACACAGGTCGCCCATATCAAATGTCGGCCCTGCCTGTACAGAAGGTCCAGACATGCTCACTGCAATCTTTACTGCTGGCACAAAGGGAAAGCCCTCTTTACTGATAGCTGCTAATTAGCCTACCAGGAATTTTAAATCTTATTTTACAAAAATACTTAAAAATATGCCTAATTTTGCAATCAGCATGCAGTGCCACTGACCTTCAAGCTATTTCCATTTTTTTTTCTCCCTCAAAAATAACATTTTGTAAATGAAACAAAGTCCTATCCACCAACTGTATTTATGTCAACAAACAGTGTGCTAGGGAACACTGGTGTACTGTGACAAAGATAAAGGCTTGTTTAATTTTTATTATTGTCCTGTTGTGCTACAAAAATATATTTGGTAATAAAAACTATACTATATTGATTATATTAACACTAATCAAGTTTCAAATTCATAAAGCTTTAATAAAAATAACAAGAAAAACTGCAGGCATTCGTTCTGGTGAATGCATACAACCAAAAATTAATGTGTGTCAGTGTGTAAGGGTGTCTCTCTAATGAAGCAATATAAGCAAAATTCTCAGGGCGGAGCCCCTGCTAAATATCAAAGAGGTGGCAGGCAGAGCTTAACTATTTTTTTTTTTTTTTTTAATGCGGGTGTGTGAGGGTGTGCATGCTTGCGGACCTGTGATTTACCCGATGATTTACCCGTCAGGTAAGTGGGGTAATTATTTGTGTGTGCAGAGCTGGGCATGTAGTTTGGGTGATCTGGACATTAGGTCATATTATATTACCTATCTGTGTTATCTTGGAATTAGGGCATGTTATATGTGGCTGTGTGATCTGGGCATTAGGGCATGTTATATGTACCTATCTGTGTGATGTGGGCTTAAGGCATGTTATATGTACGAGTGTGTTTGATCTTGGCAGTAGGGCATCTGTGTGAGCTGGGCACGAGGGCAACTTGGTTAGGTTAGTTAGGGAACTGTTGAAAGAATCTACCTAGACGTGGTGGCAGGCTTACAAATCTTTTGATGGAAAAATATTTTATTCTACAGGAATTATGGTGAGGATAATGTCTTTGTGAGGATCTGTATAATACCGCTGTGATGTAAAGTTTAAAACGACCAAATGTAAAACCACGTCCATTCCTGGAAGCCACACCCACCTAACCCTGGTTGTGGTGGCGCACTTAATGGCACCTAGATGTACATAGAGGCGGCATTCAAAAGTTTGGCTCAGGTGGCAAAAACCCTAGAGACACCCCTGATTTTAATTTAAAGGCAGAAACCAAATTCTTGTCTAGCTGTACAAGGTAATGGGACAAACAATATTGCTCTGACAATACAACGGTTTATGTGTTTCAGTCACTACATCCTACACAGAAATGTCATAAGTCATTAAAAATAACACTAAGCATATTTCACATGCAGAAAGTTTTGTTTCTCTTTACCTTACATTGAAGCAATGCCAGACCCACGTTTCTGGAAAGAAAGTTCTCTTCCTCTTCTCAATACTGTAAAAATATTTATGATACATATTTTCTGATGTATTAGGTTTTGTGCATAATTAATATAATATCTATACATGGTGTTGGGTTGAGGACCGGTATTATTAACGAATCACGTGGTCTTAAAAATGAATTCAGAAATCATAGAGTAGTTGACATCCCATCTATGTTGGATGCAGGGGGTGGGGTGTAGTACTCACTTTTCATGTTCCTTGATCTGGGTTACCTGGATTAAATTTTTGAACATCTATAACATTTGGTGTTTCTAAGCACAAAGTAAACAACAACAAAAAAATGTACAATGCGACTACAAGGACCGGCATCCGCTTCTGTGATGCCTTAGCCAATCGCAGGAGCGGATGCTGGTTGAGCCCCTCCTGCTTGACTTCCATACACGGAAAAGGCACAGAAGTTAGGCAGAAGGCAGTGAGGGAACGAAGGCTGGTAAGTACATTTGGGGACAGCTGTAGTTGCTATAAACCTTGCGAGGTTGAAGTTTATAGTAATTCCCTGAAACATATCAAAATTTACTTTGGGGGTGGACATACCCTTTAAAAATGCCAGGTAAAAGCAGCTGCAGACTTTATAACAGTGGCCCCTGTATTACCTGATTCCAATATTGTGTGAAATCTTAAATTGCCTTCTTATGGCAAATGGCCATTGTTCATTTGAAAATTCTATTTTGAGGTATTGTTCCTATTTCCTATAGAGTATAATTTTTTTTTTAAAGGGAATGTCCACCCCTCTAGAAAAAAATGAGTATGTTATGCAGCACCCCCTACACCTAGACTTCGTTTAGGTTACACTTTTTAAATCTGCTTCCAGCAAGAGCTCTCTGCACTTCCCGCTCCACTTGTAAGTATGATTTCTGATGCTAGTTTTTCCCATCAATCCCCCCTCTCCCACTACTGTGCCTTTTCTTTCCTTGCTTTCTTATTAGGCTAATAACTGTTTTTTTAATCTCACACATACACCACTTTATTTTTAATAATGCTAACTCAGTTTGTTATCTATGTAATGTCCCACACAGAATGCTAGTATTCGCACTCACCGAAGTGCCATTCTTGTGTAAGATGATCCCACCAGTGTTCCTGTATGGGGCTGGAAAGCTGGAACTGCCTCATCAGTGTACAAATCTCCAGTCTGACGATGATTGAGACTTACAATATCTGTCATAACAGTAAGTCCTGTCTCCTGGGAAGCAAAAAAGAAATATTAATAATCTGCCACCAACAAAAATGTAAAATTGGATCTACAATATAGGGTATAGTTTTATGGAACATATAAATGTTTCAATTTCATAGATAAAATGTTTTACAGTGGTATAAATCTTCTAGCAAATGTAATCTTCTTTATATATTTATTTGTTTAGATATAAGAATATTCTAGTGGTTCAGATGATACAGACATGCATCATGCTCAATTCTTGATTTAATAAAATAGTAACATATCACCATAATCCTATTTAAAAACAATATTACTTGCATTATGGTAACTTGTTACACATAGGGATGGCTGGTTCGCGGATTCGCAAACAGAATTGGGGAATTTTTGAAAATCCTTGAATGTTCAAGTCCAGCAGCTGGACGTCCCGCAGCTCAACCCAGGACCCCCTCCTGGGTTCTTAGAAGAACCATTGTGGCCCTTACAAGGGCCCTTTGGTGCATAAAGTGTCTTGCAAGTGCCCTTGTGGCCCTAGGAAGGGCCCTTGTGGTACTGACAAGTGCCTTTTGGGGCTTAAGAGGTCCAGCAGCTCAAACCGGGAACCCCCTCCTCGGCACTTAGAAGTGCCCTTGTGGCACTGACAAGTGCCCTTTAGGGCTTAAGGGGTCCTGCCACTCCACGGCACTTAAAGGTGGCCCCCATTGGCTCTTGGGAGAGCCCTTGGGTGCTTGTTTTCTTTCTTCCCAGCCAGTGACACCCTCGTCGCTGATGTCGCCAACACGGGGCGATGTCACTACAGCTGCCAATGACACCGTCGACACTGGCAACATCAACATCACCGGTGTTGCTTGCATCTTGATCAGAAGTCTTTTTCCTTCTCAGCCGTCGCCACCAACTCCACTGGTGTCGGCAGCACTGGGTGATGTCACTGCGGCCGCCAGTGACACCATCGGCGCTGGCGACATGGACATAGCCGGTGATGCTGGCGTCTACATTCTTCTGTCATCACTGTGATGACTTCTGAGCTCCTCTGGATTTACACCTCTTTATATAGGTTTGCTGAAGGACCAAATCCAATTGTGATTGGGTAATATTTCAAAGATTGCAATCATATGAACACATTAACCAATCATATTTGAATAATAATTAATATTAATATTAATTTCAATGCTTGCCGTGGGAATCCTCTAACGGCCGATTCGCCAATCCTCAAACGTTTGGGGATTATTGAATCGGCTGAATCGGCTGAAACCGGAAGTAGTACTCGTGTGTTCTTCTGCTTTTTAAATCCTTTTTTAGGCAGAAATTTCCAAAGTTTTTTACCCATTGACTTTAATGGCAAAATCCACGGATTTTCGAATTTCTGAATTTTTACGGAAATCCGCAAATCCTCCAGCGGAATGGATTTTCGTAAGTTTGGCCATCTCTAGTTAACCTCTAACAGCCGGAAAAATCCTCTAATGGAGAAACTGACATCGATATAGTGCCCTAGAAATTTCTCACCTAGAATGCAACAACATGTATCCATTCTCTGTTTACATTTTCTGTTTATCTGCCCTTACAACCAAATCACTGCTGACAAATTATTACTGTAACAGAAGTGAGCCTGGATGCATAAATTAACACTCTAGGTGAGAAATGTAATGCAAATGACACAGCATGTGATGCAGCTAAACAATAGAAAAAATAGTATTCAGTCTCTACTTTTCCCAGAATCAGATACATTATAAAGAATGCTCTTCAAAAATAAACTTGCCCACATTTAAATCAGATTGTTTACAAATACCAAACTAGGATCCTCTCACAATGGTGTCAACAAAGCATTCTAAGCGCCGACAAAATGCTGAATTGGCAGGTTAAGGTCATTGGGATGGAACAATACTGCTCTTTTTTCTAAAAGCATTTGTATTTGCACTGAACTTCCCCTTTAAATAATATTTATTCCATATTTATGCCCATTCTTACAGTAAAGGCGAATCGTGCATCCTTAGTAATATCCCAATGCCAAGGAAAAAGTGATGAACGTCGTCTTCTCTGCATACTCATTCCTGGCCACCAGAAGTGCCCTTCATCTTTTATTGTCTCATAGTTGTCGGAAACATCAAATCCTGACAGCTCCAAGAAAACCTGCAATTTCAAAAACAGACAAAATATATGCAGAATCTAAAACAGGCATCAACTTGTTAATATGTGCCTCTAAAAATCCATTACATGAAATGGGATATATCTTTCAGATATACATTTTCAGCAATTGTGTTTCAAATTAGTTTAGATCTGAATGTAGAATCTCCTGTCTTGGAAAAAAGGATGTTCCTTTTTTGTGTCATTCCAAAATAAGTTTATTGAAATCATCCTCCTTTACAAAAGGAAAATTATCCAAACATGATCTAAGAAGCACTAAAATGGGAACTAAAGTCCACAGACAACATTGTCCCACAGAGCATATTCAACAACAAGCTGTGCCTTTCACTGTGATGTGGGTACTAGGGGTAATCCACGTCTTTGTTTTGGTGAAAGTCTAAAGCTAAGTACGGACAGAAGGATCCTTGCAAGATGCCAACTTCTGACCACCCGACAAACGTCTGTCACAATCGAAAAAATGGTTAGTTTCTCATGCATCTGTACATGACTGTGCTACTGGGGGTAAATAGGGTAATATAATCCTGCACAAAGGCTTATGGGCTGTGGCCTTTTATACGGAGGCATAGAGGAAGGCAGAAATGGTAAGTTGTAACATTGATGGTCTCAAAAAACAAAAGAGGGCAAGGTGGTTCAATGGTTCAACTGTATAAATTGTTAATTTTTCTAGTTGGATGTTCATTTTATGAATGTTTTTTCTTATCATGCTGATTATATTCCGGTATGTAAATAAAGTGCGCATACGGTATTTTCTGACAATCTGTATTTATTGTTTAGGTTGATATTGTAACTGAATATGAATATTTAAAATTTGCTAATAAAGCTAAGTTTAAAAAAAATGAATAACTATTCCTTGTCAGAGAAAGATCTTTCTACCTGCTCAGTTGTTATCTGAAAGCCATTGCGTAGAAGGTACAGACTCATATCTACAGTAGACACGCACACACAGCTCCCTCTTTCAGCTTTTACTTTGATATCAATCACATCGCCAGGCCGGGAGTTGTTTGACGACAGTGTTAAAGAAACCTGTTGAAAGGGCATAAAAACAAGGACACTGAAAAGGGCTCAAAAGGGTGGGTACAAACAGTATAATATTGCACATGTCATGTAAGGGGCATGCACCTTACATAATACTTCTCAGGTAAGACAGCATTATGTTCCTCTATTTCTTCCCTATCTCACCACTCAAAATGTCTTTTTATTTAATTATTTTTAATCCTCAAAAAATTCTTGATAGTTAAATTGCTATACTGATTATACTGTAATTTATCTCTAGGGAAAACCCCAGTTGTAAAGTTTTGATTTATTGCTGGTATTTAGGATATATATCTCAATATTCCAAAATGAGATATATATTCAGAAATATGTACACGGTTTTTATTTTTAATTTGTTTATTTAATACAGTAGTACTGATTGCTACAGAAGCTTAGAAGAAATAGAAGGGTTAACACAAAATATTAATACAACATACTGAACCAAATAAAAACATTAAAGGGCAACTGTAGTGTAAAAACAAGTTAGGGTTAAAGCCTACTACATATCATTTAAAATGAGCCGACAATCCCATCTCTGATTTCAGCCTGTGAGAAATTACATTGGAGTGAGTGTTCAAACTTCCTGCTTCCAGTAGGTTGAGTGACATCATCTGACCTCTGCCCCACCTGCCTGCCCCGGAGGAAAAGCATGCTCAGTTAAGGCTTAATGCTGGGGAAATCAGGAAGTACCTGGGGAAAAAACTGACAGTTGAGAAGGGGAGCATATTAATGCAGGTAGAGGCTTGTCACAAGATGGTCACATGGATGAAAACAGGAAGTGTTGAAGCAGGAAGTAATATTGCTGAACCTTTCCAGCAATAACTAAAAATTTTATCTGGAGATGTGATTTAGGCTTTGCTTTAAAGGTACAATGGAAGGCTTTATATATAATCCTTACTAGTTTGGAAGAATTCAAGACCACAGTTACCCTTTAAGTGGAAAAAATCAGGAAAAATGTGAAAGAGATATATATAAGAAATTATTCCAATATAAGAAGGACACAACAGGCAGGTATCCCACCCCTCCCGGATTGTCCGGGAGTCTCCCTCATTCTGGGGTGGTCTCCCGTACACTCCTGCAAGACCACCCCAGACTCCTGGACTTGAGAGGAGACTTGAGTCTACTCCAAAGTAATGCCCCCTTTTGCTGACCACGCCCCCGGAACACCCCTAACCCTGTCTCCCACCACCCCTAAGAATGATGGCCCCGTTTCCGCATGATGTCACGCCACGCTTCCCATGCCCCCTTTCCCAACCTGCCTGGAAGCCTGAAAGGGCAGGGTGGGATGTCTGCAACAGGAGTCTTATGTAACAAAAACTGGAAGCACAACAGTGTGAGGTGATTTAAGGGTATCTCCACACCCAAATTATAAATTTGCGGTGTAAGAGACCCCCCAAACACTAGGGCTTTAACTTTAAAGAAAGGACAGAAATGCACTTACCAACTTTCATTCCCTCAGCCTCTGCCTCTACTGCTACTTCTGTGAATGGAAGAGCAGTAGGGGTCATACCAGCAGTCTCGTCTGAAATTCGCTGAGAGTCAGCCAATCACAGATGCGGCTGCCAGTTAGTAGCGGGAGCCGAAGGAACGAGGTTGGGAAAGTCTATTTCTGTCCTCTTTTTTTAGTGAAACCCTTAGTTTCAGTTTAAAAACATAAAGCCTTTAGAACAAAAAAGATTTTTGTTTCTAAGGGATTCAACATGGAGGGATCTGTAGGGTGGGAGGGGGGAGAACTCTCCTGCCCATGCTTCAGGGAGGATTACACAGACAGCTCCTACTCTTCACTTTTCTGAACTTTGATCAGGAACTGCAGGGCAGCCATAAGAAGTTGAGAGGAAAGGTAAGGATTTTTAAACACTACACATTGGGGCCAGTAGTGGGGCAAATTTTAGTTTTGGGGGTGGACATGCCCTTTAAGCCATTTTGAGTTTAGTTCAAAAGATTAAAATTTCTGTTTCCTACCTGCAGGTTAGAAGAGCAACAAGAGGAAACAATAATGGTTGACTAGTTTATAGCACACATATCTACAAAAGGCAATCGCTGGGTGACCAACAGAAAACGCCTGGATAGAAGGTAGCATAGAATGATAACAATAGTAAACTATTAATGGTATGATGAGATTGATAATAAATAGCAGCCAGTTAAAAAAGGGTTATATGACATGTGACATAGGTTTATGAGTGTTTTAGTTAACACTGAATTATGTAACTGTCATAGATAGGATATATTTTCACATTGGTTGCAACAGCACCAATATTGTTACAATTAAACTGCAGGTACAATATGCATATTAGCAGCCTTTGTATTTTTTTTGTTTGTTTGTTTTGTTAATCAAGAGATATTTTCTGTAAAACTAAACACAAAGTTATCTGTAACACAATAGTTTCTGTAATGTTTATTTATTTATTTTACAAAATAATAAATACAAAAACATTTCAGATGCTATAGATACATACTATGTAAATTGTCCTTAGTGTGCAATATTGCAAACTCTGGGCAGGTCTCTTTATTTTTGCACAAATGTTGTTAAGAAACAGAAGCCCTGACCTGCCATTTGCAACTAACATTCACAACTTTATTGATTCCATTTGTTTTTATTGACAGCATATAAACGGGAAGAGGAAAACAAAGGATCAGTCCCAAAGGATCAGTCCCATGATGAGAAGTATGGAAGAATTTAGAAACCATGGGCATAAGGGGCTACAAAAAAGGTTTAATCTGAAGAATTAGAAAATTAATAATTTAAATGTAGGTGGGAATACAGATGAATAACTCCAGATTTTAGGTAAACCTTAGGTGGAGCTATAATTTGGGATTTAAAATGACTTACCTGGTTTTCAAAGACAGGTTGAATTGGTATCTGAGCACTGTCACTAACACCTTCTCCATTCTCTCTCACATAATAAACCAGTAAGCGGCTTGCAGGAGCCATGTTATGAGTGATTGTAAAATTCACATATGTGACCCACACTGTAGGATCCTCAGTTGGAAGTTGTGTGGAAGCTAAAAAGTATAACAAAATTAAAGCATAATGTATATATGTGTAAAATGTAAAGTTTTTCTGTGTTTTCTGATTCTCTTACTAAACACAACAATAACAAATAAAATAAAAGGGTTGATATCTTAACTTTAAAGGCAAGTCCATCCCTTAAATCTTACCCCTCTTTCTGCTTCCTAGTTCTTTCGGTTAGCATCTTGTTATGGATATATAGTTATTGCAAGATTAATACTTTCTACTTGTATAGGAGGAAGCACCTGCTGATTTTCAGCAGAATGGCCACATCATCAATGTTTAGGATGCTCAGGACCATAGGTGATGCAGTATGGTATCAATCATGCAGACCTTTATATCTCACTCTGCAACAGATCTGGAATGCACAGGCTTACACTACAGGGAGAGCTATGGTACAAAGTAAACTGGTTTCACTTAAGTTTCCAGAATCAAGAAAAGTTAACCTCTTCCTTTTTTTTTTGTGCACCTTTTAACCATGTACAGTTTAAGGCGAACAAAAGACTAAGAATACATTTAGTTCAACCATTTTGCTAAATTTGCACATGTCCAATACAGACAAACCCTGTTGGATATAAAGAGATTTGCGGATTCTCAAACGTGTGTGCCTAAAAAACAAAACAACTGATCCTAATGGCAACACCCCACCGACCTCAGCTAAGAGATCATTGTTCAAAATGGAAAATTTCTCTCAGGCAGCAACTGTTAATAAGGATGTATTAGGAGCCAATAATGATTGCATTTAGTTTGGTCAATGGTGATTACCATAATAATTATAGGGAGGTCGATTGTATAGGGAGTGTATAGGGAGGTTGTTTACATGTGTGATATGCAACAACTGTCACATGTGTATAGCTGTGCTAACAGACAGAGAACCTAGACCTGGAGACTGGTCCCACACCAATTTAATGAATCAAGCATTCTTGCTATGTTTCACCAAGGAAGAGAAACAGGTGCTCTCCAATCATCTACTAAGTACCCCCTTGAACTAAGGGTTTGTGTAAGGCATTGGCTGTTTTACGGTATTTTCATGATTTTGAAATACTGCAATTCTTTCAGAAAGGCAAATTAAGCACAATTAACCATTTTATAAGCTATAGGTCAGGAAAAATAATTTATCCTAATGATTTATTATTAACTTTTATTTTTCCTTTAAATGTTAAATGTAAAACACAATTCCAATGATATGACAAAAAAAATAATAAATAACCAATTAATACTCTACAATATGAGTTTACCAATGTTTGCAAATGTTTCCTGGATATCTTTGTCAAATTTCACAGCTTCCCTCCTGCTTCTTTGCTGCATCACATCTCCTGGCTGCTTTCCAGATAATACAATATTTCCACGAGAGACAACCTCATAATAAAGCATGAAGTTACAAGGACAGGTAGACTTCACAGCAATCCAGGCCTCTTCACCAACCTGTACAACACATTAGGACACACATGTACAAGATACAAGATTTCCACTTTACAATCATTTCCATACTTAAGTAACTATTGTTACTTAATTTTGCATGTTCTCATAATTACATCAGTAGAGTTTAATATTCTCCCCCTGAGTAACAATAGTGGAATGAAATGTGCAGCCCATCAGTGGGGCAATTTAAGTGACTCATTCTTTGTAAGACCCTCCTCATTTGAGATTAAACTGTAATAGGAATAGATTTAAATTCTGCTCTAGGGGGAAGTGGATTTTAACAATGTCTGCCCAAAGAATATTAACCTTAGTATCATTGAGAAGTAGCAAAGCAAGCAAAGTAAGCGTCAGACCATAACACCTGATACCATAAAACCATAATACAGCACATGGCATCACTCACACCGTCCAACCACCATGTATCCTTACTATGAGTGCTAGACTTATGCATTGCCCACTACCAGCACACCTTTAAAGAGAGCTGGATACATTTTGAAAACTAACCCACCCAATTCTAATGTGAAAGCTTTTCTTCCCAGAACCCCTATACCCTCTAAGATACTTCTTTAGTAAGTTGCATTTAGTACATGTAAGTAATAGATTATGTAACTAGCAGCCACAAAGGGAGAGGTGAGACAAAGCTTGTATGTGCTATCCCATCAACTCTCCTTTAAAACGTATCACATCAACTTTCCCTTTAGCAAGTATCACACCAACTACACCTTTAAGGCGTATCACACCAACTTCCCCTTTAATGCAAATCACAGCAACCTTCCCTTTAAGGCACATCACACCAACTTCCCCTTTAATGCATATCACACCAACTTTCCCTTTAAGGCTTATAACACCAACTTTCCATTTAAAGCGTATGACATCAGCTATCCCTTTAAGGCTTATCACACCAACTTCCCCTTTAAGGTGTAGCACACCAACTTTCCCTTTAAGGCGTATCACACCAACTTCCCTTTTAATGCATATCGCATCAACCACTCCTTTAACGTGTATCACAGTAACTTCCTCTATAAGGTGTATCGCACCAAATTCCTCTTTATCGCGTATCGCATTAACTTCCCCTTTAGCGCGTATCGCATCAACTTCTACTTTAGCACGTATAGCATCAACTTCCCCTTTAACAATGTTGTACAATATCGCAGTGTATTTGTATTGCAGTGTGGGCAATGTCATCCCATTCACAGCTGTCATTGTCTGTCCTTAAAGGGCATCTTTAGTGAAAAAACACATTGGCCCATTGCAAAGTTAATTTCATGTATTCTGTGCTGCCTTTCTCCTACCTCTGTCAGTGACTCTGTTTTTCCATGGTGTCAGATCTCTCTGCAGAACTCCCCCTTCCCCCTCCCCTTTGTTACCTCCTCCATCTTTCAAGCTTATCATGTGCAGCAGGAGTTAAAAGTTCAACATCCTGAAAAACACACCCACACGCAGTGGCCAATAGAAAGCAAGCTGTCTGGAGATACGGAAGAGAAGGGAGAACAGTAGTTTATTGTCAGAAATACACTGCATTTGCAATACAATCTACAATACGATCTCTTTTTGTGACCCATCATCAGTCAGTGAAAGCTATCAAGAAGAGGGGTCAAGTGCAGGCTTATCTCTGCAGTAAAAGCTACCTCTCTTTCCCCCTGCTAATGTTTGTAACAGAGCTGGGAGGAGGAAGGGACTTGAGCAGGGAAGAGGGTCACATCACAGGGATTTGATTGACAGTACAAGTAGGAGTAGAGGAATGCAATCATGTATTCTTCTAATTTGTGTATCTCAGGACAGTGAGGGAATCTGAAAAAATTAAAGACACCCGGGGTTGGGGACAATTATAGAACACAGGGAAAGAAAGAAAAAAAGTTAATTTTCCCACTATAGATGCCCTTTAAGTAAGACTACATATTTCCTTAGCTGCCTTCTCTGAACTCCACACCAGACTGCTGCAAACTGTGTTCTCTATGAGTAGCTGCCTGCCCAACCTCCAGTCCAAGAGACTTATCTTGGTTTGGTCAGTTTTTTCTCTCAATTTTGACACTGGGCGAACCACAATTGAGAGGAGGTGATTGTGTGTGTGGTCACATTACATTGTATCATCACATGTTCTGCTACTCCTCATGATTGACAGCTTTATCCTCCTATTACAGCAACAACAGAACAAAATGAAGCAAAGCATTGTACTGCCCTAACCAATCTGTGATATTTAGTTGTGCAATTAACTTGATTCACTCGATTTACCACCAAATGGCAGCACACAGGTTAATAAACTTAAAATGTCAGAAAAAAGGGGGTTCAGAGGTATTTTTAAAAGTTGTAAAGTAGCCTATGCTTTTTTCCAGATCCTTATACATAAGTATCCCAAGTCTTGTGAAAATTGTCCCAAATAGATTTTGAGACTGTGTTAGATACAAAATCCAAATATGAAATGACAGACAGTTTAAGAAATTATCCTAATGATTTTTCCAAGTACCATGAAAATTCCATTCATTGCTTTAATAAATAAAAAAAACATGTTGCACAATTTATTTTTTTAATAATTGCTAAACCTATAACACAAGGGGCGTATTTTCCAAGGGGAAAATATGAGATATCTATACATTGGCATTAGCTGGCCAGCACTTTTTAATCATATGTATCATGGATTATTATGTGTTTATATGATGAATTTGTGACTATCAATTTTTTTTTATTTTTTTTTGGTGCATTAAATTATACATATTTTCTGAATTAACTATCATTTAAAATTTCTATTGATTATTACTTAAGGTGAATATATACAGATTTTTTATATGCAGCATCCCCCCAGGAAACCCATGTTAATGAAGCCGAGAGAAGGGTGTTGCTGGGGAGCCAAGTGATTCCTAGTTCCCAGTTACACTGGGAAACATGTTTTTTAAAGGGTATCTCCACCCAGAAATTAACTTTTTCTGTAGTGTAGTGTTTCTTTTACTACACAGTGGGGCCAGCACTGGGGCAAATTTTAGTTTTGGGGTGAACTTGCCCTTTAAATTGCCCATTAGTGGAAACTATAATTCATCCCAACTATCACTGTAAACTTTTTTTGTTGATCTGTCCCCTATTTCTTTAGATTTTCAATTTGAAACATCTTACAATTCAGCTGTCAATCAAGAGCCTTACTGTCATAAACTATTCTTCAGTAAGCAATTTTGCTGCAGCTGGAATGATTTGACAGTTGGTGTGCTCTATGCAGTTTTGAAAGTTGGTATGTTGTAAAATAGTAAGGTCAGTATTTAGATCCTGAGCAAAACAATTACTGTATTGAAGGCATGCAGCAACACGCACAATAAGTGCTACTTACACTTATTTATTTATAGATTTAGATGATACAAAGTAATTTTTTCAGTATACATACACTTTAAGGATAAAAAATAAATAAATGTTATACGTGGGCTATTACAGACAAAATTAATTTTGCACTTCTTTTACATTTGGAGAAGCCCTGTTTAGTGTATAATTCAATCTGACTTTTACACAAGTACTACTGTGCCTTTTTTTAAAGGAGAACTAAACTTAAATTTTTTAAAACCTAATGTGAAAGTTTTTCTCCCCAGAACACCTATACGTTGTAAGATTCTTCTCTGGTATGTTGCATTTAGTACATGTGAGAAATGGATTCTGTAAATAAGAAGGCTTCCATGTTGTTGCCAGTACAACTCACAGCCCATGAAGTCATCAAAGAACCACGCCCCCTGACCCCAGTATTCACAGTCTTTATGCACAAAGTGTTTTCTATACAGATGTCTCCACACCAATGTCAAAGTCCCTGATAAGACTTTGAAAGCTGCTTGTTACCCTGCAGTTAATTTACCAGTCTGGGTGAGTTGCTGGAAACTAAACAGCAGGGTAACAAGCAGCTTTTAAAGTCTTTTCAGGGACTTCCACATTCCTTTTTTTTTATTATTCTTTTCCCAGCAAAAGATAAAGCTTCTGGGTTTAAAAAATACACAGTTCAGATGGTCACAAGTTCAATACCCCGGTGTGACAAAAGCTTTACCTGTGCCGGGATTCCCCTCGGCTCCCGGTGTGTGCTTCCACTGACATCACGTTCTCTTCTCGTGCGAGCACATCTGTTCATGCCCGTGCCCGGTCTTCAACCACATCGGCTAATGGACGGAGGAGGGCTTGTTTATTCAAATAAACCTATCCCTACACCTCACTCATTATTCTCCTCTCCCTATTGGTTCCTCTGTGTATTTAAACCCCTCAGCCTATTCTGCCCTTGCCCAATATAGCGGTTAGTTTACTATCTTGCTCGTGGTGTGATTTTCTTGTGCTTTTCTGTTACCGACTCTTGCCTGCTCTTTTGACTCTGAATCGTATCTGCCTGTCCTGACCTCTGCTCCTTCCTAACTAAGCTTTTGCCTTACCCTCTGTACCGTGCCTGGCGGACTGACTACTGGTTCTGACCTCTTGCTCTGTTTTGAACCTGCTCTTGCCTGCTCCTAGTCTGTATCTCTCCTTGTGCCTTGCCTGTCAGTTTTTGCTTAGGACTTCTCGAGTATTCCCTGCCTCAGTTCGAATACCTTGCATTACCTTGTAAGTCCAGGGGGCAACTGTGTTCGGTGAGGCACATCTAGCCTCCCGGAAAACAGGGGCTTGTCTATTGGTGAAGATAGTGGTTGTAGATTGGGGTATTCGGACTGATAGAATACTTGGGAATCCAGAGCGTTACACACAGATATTCTTTTTTTGTTTCTAATATATTCCATGCAAAAGATAAAGCTTCTAATTGAACCTAGGCTTTCAGCTAATTCAGTGGTGGCTCACCTTGTTATGTGTAATGTTTAGATGCATACAGTTAAGAAATTCAAGAGTTTGAAACTTTTCTTCATTTTTTGTTTCCATTATTTTCCTAGCACAATATTCTACATGTACCAGTGGTTTATATAGTGTCTCTCTTAGCCTAGAGGTAGGAGCTCTGGTTTTAAATGTACAAGTTGCAGGTTCTATTCCCCAGACATACTTTTATTTTTGCTGAAATGTAAGTATTCTGTTTCTTACATCCATGCTTTCTTGAAATACACTGCAAAGATTATTTTTCTTTTTGTATGAAAAGTAAAGGATTATATCATTGTTAGGACAGGAGCCTTGAATGTGTTTGAAAACAAAAAGCTGAAATCCCTGTTCTGTGTCTATAATGTGATTGGCTGTCTAGGAAGCAAGGCTGCAACTTCCTTGTTTTGATCTGTTGAGCTCTACAGAGCATGTGCCTGTACGCAGACACTTAGCTGGGGGTTTACCCAGCTAAGGTGGATTGTGGGAGCTGACCCCTAGTACTCACAGGTTATTTTCATAAATCACCCAATGGTCACAGCAAAGGGAGAGGTGAGACACAGCTTGTTGTATGCTTGTGAATGTGCTCTGTCTATTGGATCAATGTTGTCTGGAGACTTTAGTTCCCCTTTAAACTGGCTTTATTTATATTGACACATTAAATACAGTACAAAGAGCAATTGTATACAGATTAAATAAAACATAGATTTAATGTGTCTGTTGACATTTTACATTAGTTGACATTAAAGGGTATGTCCATCCTGAAAATTCTCTTTTTATATAAGGTAGGTACCAGCTGCCTGTCCTCAACTGCCATAATATAAAATACGCTCAGATCATTACTTACAGAGCCTTCTCTCCGGTGACGTCTCAGATCCGGCTCCCTGCTTGCGGAAGTTGCAAGCAGGGGCCGAACCGGCAGGCACGGCTGTGATTGACCGAACCGGAAGACGCAGCCAATCACAGATGCAGCTGACGTCATTGAAGACCCCCGTGGGAGAGAAGGCTCTGTAAGTAACGATTTAAGCATTTTTTTAAAGAAATATTAAGGCGGTTGCGGATGGGCAGCTGTTACCTACCTTATGTGAGGGATTCACGCTAGGTGCCACGGCTGTAGAGGGTGGATCCGGACGGTGGGAGGGAGGGAGGCAAATGGCTCCTCTGCGCATGCCTCAGACCTATTTGAGGTTGAGGGAGAAACAGGCACTGGATGAGTCACTGACAGCTTCTACTCTAGTCAGTTTCCTGGACTTTGAAAAGGCATAGCAGGAGAACTACTCAGTGGGGCCACTGTGGGGTTACATTTTAGTTTTGGGGGTGGACATGCCCTTTAACACTAATAATCCCAGGTGGATGATCCATAATTATTACATACCAGGGTAAACATAAACCTCATACACAAACCGGTGGTCGTACGATATTGGGATATGGCGATAGTGTGTGTATGGGCCCCATTACTTTTTAAAGGGGGTGGGACACCGCTGGTCAGTAAAGAACTGTCAATCACTCACTCACAGCCCCTCCCCCTGGCACACTTCATTTAAACACTATCCATTTTATAAAAGCAAAGCTTATTTCTCTGTCTTTGCATGGTTGATAAATTCATCATTAAGATCATTAAAAGGAATAAGCATTATCTGTTGCTCTTTTTGTGCCTGCAGCTATCACCCAATCCTGCAGTTTGCTGCTGTCTGTGTAACTGAAATCCCAATGTACCTAAAGAAATCAATAACAATGTACCCCGCACACACTCCCCAAACTTCTACAGCAAAAATATAATTTTATTTGATTCACTCAGTGATAACAGCTATCAGTGCTGCTTACCTTCCCATTACAATGCAGTTTCACTTACACACAAAATCACTGGGTGAATGTTATTGGCTGTTTGTAGGCACAGATAATCTCCACAGCACATGTTCCCCACTCTAGCTGTGCCTCAGATTTTAGGAGGGGCTCGGCATAGAGAGAGGAGAATAAAATGCATGCCTCGTCTCACATCTAGTGATGGAGCACACAAAGCAAAAAAGGGATCAAGTTCCTGGCAGCACTGAAAATATAGTAAAGAATAAAGGCAAGACATTTTTTTTCACTTTATTGTTTCTGTAAAGAGAAAGTTTAGGGTTTATGGGGACTTGGGATTGTTAAAGATCAGAGAGAGTATTGGTGACTCTGATCTAGAAACATCTAACAATTAGACTTGACCAGATCATATGCCAGAAATTGGCAGGTGTTTGGTGGCATTTTTGACATTTCGGGAGATATGACGGTGACATTTTAGAGTCTTAGTGGTCAAGTATGCCTGGTGTATTATGTTAAACTGGAAAATTTTATTATAAGCTGTTGAAGAGGCTAATGAATGGGTGAGTGAGTCTGATTGAATAGTATGTAGTTTGGCATATATTATATGGAAGTTTAAGACCAAGGGGGAAAGCGGAATGTTTGAACCCTGTAATTCTGTCATAAGATAATATTTTAATTGCATGAGCTGGTAGTGGAATGTATTGGAAACAAGTATGTTTTGTTTAAGGTCTTTAAAGGTAATCAGTTGTTTATTTTGAACAATTTGCTGGAAGTAGTGTTTTCCCAGTCTTTCCCAGGCAGGCAGCAAGTGAAGCAATATGGGAATATTTATTGTTATGCTATAGTGCCGTGTCCACAAGAAGGTCCACATATTATTTTATCATTTTTCTATATATCTATATTGCTGTATATGAATAGACATACTCCCTCCCCTAAACTGAAGGATTCTAGCTTCCAAAAAGCGTAGTGGAGATGAGGGTAGGTACCTTAACACATTTTTACGGAAAAACATTACTCCTATGTTCAATAATCAATTATGTAACATATCTTTATTTATTCTTTACTTACCAACAAAGGCTTATCATGTGGTTGGATAAGGAGATGGCATTTGCTTGGAGAGTACCAGCTGCTGATGGACATATAATTGGGCAAATAGTGTTCTCCTGCAGGTGTTCCATTAATAGCTATCACTTTTGCCTTTGATAATAACACAAAATCTATTAGCAGAATTATTATGCAGCCTCATTGATGTAGCCAAACATTAATCACTGAAAGCATTATGATACCTACCCATATTACCCCCAGTAGGGGGTCTAGTGGTGCAACAGCTTAGCAGTTTTGTCCCCTCATCAAAACAATTGCTATAACAAATTTCATAAAATCAAATAGTACTTACACTAGTAACACCCTTGGTTTGCATTGATAACATTTTATTAACCTTTAACCAAAGAGAAAAGCTAACAGCAGTGTGAATGGTCATATGTACAATCCAAGTTAAGGTATATAAAAGTCAAGAGAGAAAATTATTTCTTTTAATAATTGCAGTGGGTACAAATAGGTTATCAGTACACTAATGATGAACATTGTACATGACAAGTAGTCATTATTGAGACAAACAGACATACCTCCAGCCACACATACTGAGCTCCAGTAGGAATAGATGGAATCTGGAATTTTATTAGACCTTGATGGGAAATAAGCTCACTGGTATAAACATTATCCTTTGGGGAGAGCTCAGCTTTAATTCGGACTGTTACTCCATCAGCAGGACTTCCATCTGGGTATGTCACATCAACCTAAAGATTAAAGTGACAACATTTGGCACAACAGAAAATAAGAACCAAATGCTAACTGGAACCTTTTATTTTAATCATTTTAAAAATACTATCAGGGAGATTTAATAGTCCAAATGCACACATCTAACCTTTCCACAATCCTTCAATGCAATACCAGATGTAAATGCGATAAGGTCCGTATTGTGGAATGGTAAGACTTGTGGCTTTGCACTCCTTTAAACGAATAGTTCACACAAAAAGTGATCTATTCCTTTAAAGTATGCTTGTAAAGGTTCTCATTCATCCAGGTCATGGTATATCTGTTGTATTCAATTAGATCAACTGGACTTGAAGTTTAGTTCTTGAAGACGTTTCGATAATCATCCGACTGGCTTTCTCAATTCAAAATGACTTGTACAAGAATCTGTGGCAATGTACCCTGGAAAATCCCAATTAGCATATCACAGCCAAGTGTTAAGGGCGTGATTGGATAGTGGCTAAGAGGTGTTATAGGAACGCCCAGAGTAAGGTGTCAAAACAGCATTGTACATGACAGACAGTTGGTGTCGAACCCCCCCACCTCTATTTAGGCTTGGTAGAAGTTAAGGAAAATGGTAAACTGGAAGTAGAGGTTTACAGAAAACCAACACACACAGATCAGTATTTGATGTTTGACTCCCACCACCCTTTAGATCACAAGCTGGGTGTCATCAGAACCCTGCAACACAGAGCTGAGAACATCCCCACTAACACATAAGGGAAGGCTAAAGAAATGAAACATCTCAGAGGAGCCCTTAAAACTTGTGGATATCCAGACTGGGCCTTTGTAAAAAGAAGTAGAAGGAAAGAAAAGAACACGAATACCAACAGTGAAGGGGAAAAGCAAGACAGGAGAAAGAACATGGTCATCCCATATGTAGCAGGGGTCTCCGAGAAATTAAGAAGAATTTTCAAAAAACACCGTATTCCTGTCTGCTTTAAACCGAACAACACACTGAGGCAACAATTGGTACATCCGAAAGACCCAATACCGAAAGAAAAGCGACATCATATACGCAGTGCAGTGCAGTGAAGAATGCTCTGATTTGTATGTGGGGGAGACCAAACAGCAACTGCATCAACGTATGGCCCAGCACAGAAGAGCCAATTCCTTAGGTCAGGACTCAGCCATGTACCTGCATCTTAAGGATAAAGGACACACCTTTGAAGATTGTAATGTTAACATATTGGCAAAGGAATGTGACTGGTTCAAGAGAGGTGTTAAGGAGGCCATTAAGAAACCAAGCCTAAATAGAGGTGAGGGGGTTCGACACCAACTGTCTGCCATGTACAATGCTGTTTTGACACCTTACTCTGGGCGTTCCTATAACACCTCTTAGCCACTATCCAATCACGCCCTTAACACTTGGCTGTGATATGCTAATTGGGATATTCCAGGGTACATAATTGCCACAGATTCTTGTACAAGTCATTCTGAATTGAGAAAGCCAGTCGGATGACTAGCGAAACGTCTTCAAGAACTAAACTTCAAGTCCAGTTGATCTAATTGAATACAACAGATATTCCTTTAAAGCAGTGATTGAAGACTGGGAGGTAAAGGACCTATTCCTTACCTTCCATTCTTCAATCACTGATTTTTCAAAATGGTAGAGGATATGTAGAATAACTAAGAAGGCATTACACAAACTAACAATTTAACAAATATTGATAATTTACACTGAACTGTCCCTTTAAGGCTACCTTGAAGTTTTGTGCTTCAAGGTAGCAAAAAATTTACAAATAGGGAATTATATTGGGTGTGCTGCGCTATTTCCAAAAACATGGAAATGGCACAGTCCCTAAAATAATTGTAAAATCGTGTTGTGTGGGTTTTGTGCTTATTTTTATCTAAATTGTATCTCCATGAAAGTTTGTTACCCACAAAATGGCAATGAATATTTCTACATTTCAACTTTTGTTACCTTTCCTTGATAGGGCAAGCCTGGTTTAAACTGTTTCTTGGTGTTCTTAGTGTATCTGATGTCAACTAGCTGCTTCTGGACTGGTGTGGTATCATCAAAAGTGATCTGCTTGCTGCCATCCACGGAAATAACAGTGGCCCAAATATTTACAGCTCCTCTAAAATGTTCTGGGAAATCTACTGGCATCATGTCCTTAGCACAAATATCAAACATGACGGATCCATAAATCTGCAAATAGGAGTCATATACTAGGTTCTGGCACTTGGTGAAATAACACATCAGAAAATTGGTATGACAATAATAAATCATAACACAAGATAAGGCAAGAAAAACAAGACCCGCCAAAGAAAATATACAGCAGTATAATTAAAGTGGCTAACAGTTAAAGGGTAACTGTGGCCTTAAAAGTTAGGGTTAAATGAAAGCCTGCAGTATTTCCTTTAAAATGAACCAACAATCACATCTCTGGCTGGAGAAATTACATTGGGGTGAATGTTCAAACGTCCTGCTTCTAGGAGGTTGAGTGACATCACCTGACCTCTGCCCCGCCCGTCCACCCCGGGGGAGAAGCAAGCTCAGTTAAGACTTGATGTTGGGGAAAGCAGAAAGTACCTGGGGAAAAAATTGACAGTTGAGAAAGGGAGCCTATTAATGCAGGCAGATGCTGGTCACATGACTACAAGCTGGTCACATGGCTGAAAACAGGAAGTGTTCAAGCAGGAAGTAATATTGCTGAACCTTTCCAGTAATAACTTCTCACAAATTTTGAGATGTGATTAGCTTTTATTTTAAAGGTTAGAAGAATGGCTTTTTATATTTTGGAAGAATTGGAGACCACAGTTACCCTTAAAAAGAAAAACTATTTAGAAATACATGTTTACAGCGGTAATATAACCTTATTGTAATCATACCCCCCTTAATAAGTCAAGCCTAATAAAAGCAATATACACAAAGTACATAAAGTGGGCTAGGCTCTTTATATAGTACAAGAAACCCAAAACACAACCCTAAATCATGCTCAGAAAAACTCACTTATGTTAAACAAGTGGTCCGGGTGCCTATGCCTTGGACCCCTCACCTGATTTCAGTCCACAGAGCAGTGTATAAATATGGTTATTAACACTCACCCTTCCTGTTGGATGATCCGGGTGTGAATGCCCCAGACCCAACGCTAGGTAAATATTTGTCACCAGAGAAAATAGCACACGTAAGCACACTGGAACACATGACGAGTTCACTCATGAGGGGTGACACTCAAGGAACAATGATGAGTAAAACAACCAGAACTTTGTTATTCACACCATCTCAGCAATATCATAGACAACTTATGCTAACTAGTGATGGACCCGAACCCGAGTTCAAGTCAAACTTTATGAGTTTTACAAACTCGAACAATCAGGACTAGTTTGAACCCATTTCCGAACAGACTTATTTTTAATAATTTTAGAAAATTCAATAACCCTCAAATGTATCGTTTGGTAACCTAGCAAATGTAATATTTGATTTTCGATAACCCTCAAATGTAGCCTTCGATTTCAGTAAATCTCTAATGTAGTCCTTGATTTCTGTAGCCCTTGAATGTAGCGTTCGGTAACCCTTGAATGTAGCGGCCAATTTAGGTAGCCCTCGACTGTAGTGTTCGAATTTGGTAACCCTCAAATGTATCGTTCGTTAACCCTCAAATGTAGTGTTCGATTTTTGATAAACCACAAATGTAGCCTTCAAATTCGATTTTCGATAACCTTGGAATGTTGCCTTCAAATTCAATTTTTGATAACCCTCAAATTTTGCTTTCAAATTCAATTTTCAAAAAAATTTTGCCTTCGAATTCGATTTTCAATAACTACCTAATGTAGCTTTCGAATTCGGCAGCCCTCAAAAGTAATGTTCGATTTTCGACAACCCTCGAATGTATCATACAATAAACCTCGAACTGGCCATAACCCTTGAATGTAGCATGCAGAAACCCAACGATTGCCCAATCACAAAAAGATTTTGGTGATATGGGCATGTGTCCCCCCAGACCATTTCCCAGGTGCTACAGCCATTTAAAGTAAGTTCCATTGTTATTTTATCTGTTATTGATCCAAATATTAGAACAATTATCTCCATATTGACTTCAAGGTTTATTCCCAAATTTCTGAAGTGTACTACCACAACCTTTTGGACTGTGACGGTAGTTATAGACTTAGACTAAGGGCATATTTATAAAGTTTCGTTAAGTTTTCACGGCCGTTTTCACTGACATTAACGCATAATCGCGTTTAACGCGATTTATAAAGGTCCGAACAGCCCGCGAAAGTTAACGAGCGTTAACCCTTCGCGCGACTACTTACTGTTACCGCCGCTTCTTATTTATAAAGCGGCGGTATGTGTATCGCAGTGCTAGTATCGGCTGTTTTACTTCGCCACCTTGAAGGTGGCGGAAAAGCCGATACTAGCCTCCCCGCTTGTGGCAATCTCGGAACGGGAGGCTAGGAGGGGCTGCCGGGAAGGGGCCGCAGCAGGTGGTCGCGACCACCCGCTGCGCACCCCCTCCCCAGCAACCCCAAGCCCCCCGCCCCGGCCGCTCCCAGGGAGGGGAAGGGAGGGAGCCGCTGGGAGGGGGGGGCACCCTCCAGCGGGGCCCCGAGAAGGGCCTTTTGCGGCTTAAGGGGTCCCGCAGCCCGAACCGGGACCCCCCTCCCCGGCCCTATCAGGGCCTTTGGTGGCACTTACAAGTGCCTTTGGCGGCACTTACAAGTGCCTTTGGCGGGGTCACCCCCAGTGTGCGGCTCTTAAAAGAGCCATGGGCAGCGTCTTCTTTCTTCCAGTCCCGGTGACACCAGCTCCACCGAGGCCGCCGACCCCCGAGAGGTACCCCTGCGGCCGCCAGGGTACCCCCGCGGCGCCGGTGACCTCAACGAGGCCGATGTTGCCGGCGTCTTGATCCGACGTGACGTCTTCGGGCTGGCGACACACACACCACTCAGGCCGCCAATGCCAGGCAGACTCACTGCGCCACCAGGCCTGCGGCACCACGGCCGATGTTGCCAACCGCTTCTTTCTTCAGCCATCTACTGCGATGGCATCTGAGTTCCGCAGCAAGTGCCCCTCTTTATATAGGTTTGCAGAAAACCCTAATTCATTTCTGATTGGTCCATTTTTTAATGCTGGTTTGCATGCTTTACATTAACCAATCAGATTACTGGAAAGTTCTGAAATCTGATTGGTTATGTAAAGCATGCAAACCAAGCATTAAAAAATGGACCAATCAGAAATGATTAGGGTTTTCTGCAAACCTATATAAAGAGTGCACTCCGCTGCTGGCATGAACTGGCTTCTTTAAGAGCCAGACCACACCTGGGGGTGACCCCCAAAGGCACTTGTAAGTGCCGCCAAAGAACTTGTAAGTGCCGCCAAAGGCCCTGATAGGGCCGGGGAGGGGGTTCCGGTTCGGGCTGCGACCCTTAAGCCCCAAAAGCCCTTCTCGGGCCCCGCTGGAGGGTGCCTCCACCCCTCCCAGCAGCTCCCTCCCTCCCCTCCCCGGGAGCGGCCGGGGCGGGGGGCTGGAGGGGTTGCTGGGGAGGGGGTGTGCGGCGGGGTGTCTCGCGACCACCTGCTGCGGCCCCTTCCCGGCAGCCCCTCCTAGCCTCCCGTTCCGAGATTGCCGCGAGCGGGGAAGGGGTTGGGAGGGGCGCTGGGAAGTGGCGGCGGTGGTCTCCGCCGCCGCGGGGGGTTGTGGGCGGGGTGGGCGTATGCCCGCCCCCTTAGCAGAGGCGTGGGAAGGGATTTAAGTCCCTTCCAGCGATACTGTACAGTATCCCCCAAAGGGACTTAAAATTACCGCAACACATCGCGGCCGCATACATATCGTGGCAATGGCGCTCGGCGTTATAAATACGGCGATAGCGCTATTTTCGCGGCCGCGAAGTGCTGCGTAATTTTTTTTTGCGCTATTTTCGTTTTTTAAATATGCCCCTAAGTGCGTAAGCACTAGAGATGGCCGAACTTACTGAAGTTTGTTTTGTTTCCAAACTTCTGTAAGTTCGGCCATCTCTAATGCTTACGCACTTATTCTAACCCTATACTAGCTTCACTGTCCAAAGGTTGATCGGCAGTACACAAAAACTGAGGCATGGCTTGGGTCTTCAAGGAGTCACTTGCAACACTGTACATTCTTGCTGGACACTTCTGGCTTCTGGATTTTTTATTACCTGTGATTAAAGGATTTTAGCCATATGAGAGCGTGCATGCATTTGCAAATCTTTTTTACTTGCTGAACTAACATCAGGAAAGTTTTACAAAATCAAGGCTCTAGGACTTCACCAGATCTTAACAAAAAGAGCAGCAGATATCAATATTTATTATGCCCACCTCCATGGTTTTAAGCACTTGGAGTCCAATTTCATGTCTGTAATACCCAACTCCAGTAATGGTCATGTTGATGGTCAGCATTCCTTTCACCGGTTTTCCAAATGTGTATCTGTAACAAAACAAGTATGGCCAATAAGAGTTGGGGAATAGAAAAAACACACAACAGGATACAACCACAAATGAAGCACATGAAGCAAATATATGGTATCTAATAATTAATAAGGGTACATGTTGTTTCTTACCATACCTTGCCTGAGCAGTGCCTTTCTCGCAGCTGTTAATGTCCCGAATATAAGAAGGAGGTATGACTAACAATTCAAACTTAGGAAGCACTAAAGGAACATAAAAGATCAATAATCAGAGAGATTATAAGATTTTAGACACATATGTAAGGTGTGTATGATCGGAAGTTGGGAGAGGGGGTCCAGGACACATGTGGTGGAGTAAAGAGTGTACAGATAAACCCATTGATATTATACCATTTTAGGCACTGGAATTTCTTGCATTTTGTGCCGCTTATCTTTTACTTCTTGATTAGTGTTTTGGACTGCGATACCTGGACTTTATAAAAGAGATTGTACTTTATTCATGGACATTATTTATTTTATGTGTGTATTTATTCATATTTAGCATGTTTATTGTTATATATGTCATATATATTAAGGTGGAATTTTGTCTTATATCTTAAAAGGATATTCTGTTATAAATTATTAATCTCTTTATATCTCCTCTAAAAAAAATGCCCCGTTGTTTTTAACCCCTTTCAGAGTGACAACCCTTTCACTTTCTGAGGGCCTCAAGGTACCAAAACTGCAGCAAAAAGAAGGATTCTGGGCAACAGTAATTTTCCCTCCAGTATTTTTCTTATAGGGTGAGATACTGTATAAAGTGAAGCTCAGTTTCTCTTGAAATCAGTGGACTACTAATCTACTAATCAATGCATTTACTTTGATGATTCCCTAGGGACTTTTGCACAGCAGTTTTTGTGTTGCTTGGAAAAGGGCAGTTTTTTTTCAAAGATAATAATTTTATAGTAAAAAAAAAAAAGTAATTTCCAAAGATGATCATGAGATCATTTTTAGAGATGATAATGATTTTGAAATATGGGTCTAAAATTTAATTGAAAAAATCACTTCCTGGAAAATATTTTCTTCCATTAGCAAAGATCAATACTAATATATCAGTGAACTATAAAGTTTCAACCTGCCTGAATCTGCACATGTAGACAGGATGACAAACACAAGGGGTCTCGGTATGCAAATAATATATTAATATGTTCACTTGCACACTGAACCTAGGACAATTTTTTTGTCAATGGATTTACCCAAAGTAACAATTGTAGTCTGCAAATAGATGCCTTCTAGACTGTTATGGATCTCCTTTTTAATATTAACATTTTCAATTCTTTTCAACACCTGAAAAGATGGTGGCTTTCTTTTAAATGGATTATGAGGCGTTCTAGGAACTAAAATGTTTGCTAAAAAAGTAAAGTGATAAAAATCCAAAATATGCACCATGTTTAAATAAGCACATTTTTCACTTGGTTGAAGACCCTTGTTTGCACTGAACTTTTCCCTTATAAAATATATATATGGTATTGTATTATATCTGTTCATGGGACAATACTGAAGATGACATTTTGATACAATGTAAAGTAGTCAGTGTACAGTTTAAATGTAAAGTATAACACTTTACTAGAGTTTACTAGAGCTTCACAGGTTGCCACTGAAATCCTCTTCTCCATGAGAACATCATAGAGCTAGCGGATGTTAGAGACCTTGCATTTCTGGTATATAACTTTCTGTATCTATATCTATTGATCGATCTATCTGCCTGCCTATCTATATCTCTGAATGTCTACCTGTCTCTAATTATATTTCCTATATATTTCTCTCTCTCTCAATGTCTCTGTCTGTTTGCATCTCTTTGTATCTTTCTGTCTTTCCATCTTAAAGTACCTAATGAGGTTGGCTTAATTTGGTAGGAAAAAGGGGCACGGCCTAAAAAATATGCTTGGATCTTTTCAATTCCTAGATATGCTACTGTACACTACATTAAAGGACATGTCCACCCCCAAAGCTAAAATGTAACCCCATAGTGCCCCACTGTGTAGTTTAAAAAAATATCATCCTTACCTTACATCTCTGCTCCTAAAGATTCTCCTGCAGTGCATTTTCAAAGTCCAGGAAAGTGAAGAGTAGAATCTGTCAGTAAGTCATCCAGTCCCTGCTGCTTCCCTAACCTCAACAAGGACTGTGGCATGCACAGGGAAGCCCCCCCTCCCACCATTCGGATCCATCCTCTACAGCAGTGGCACGTAGCATGAAACCCTTTGGCCATAAGGTAGCTATCCCCTGCCCACCCCCAACTGCTGAAATATTTCTTCAAAATGTTCTACAAATGTTTAGATCGATATTTACAGCCCCTACTCTCCCACGTCATCTCCATTGACAGCAGCTGCGCCTGTGATTGCCTCTCTGCCAATCACGGGTGCGGCTGCCAGTCCGGCCCCTGCTTGCATCTTCCTCAAGCAAGGAGCTGGATCAGAGACGTTGCGGGAGAAAAGGGGCTGAATGTAGCAATCTAAACATTTTTTTGAAGAAATATCATGGCGCTTGGGGGTGGGCAGGGGGCACCTGTCTTATGGCCAAACATAATTTTCAGGGTGGGCATGCCCTAATAAACTTTTATAGAACACATTAGTTCTGTAGGATAGTATATGCAAGTTAAACAGGTACAGTTCCTAATTCCTCCCCTTATAATACCCTTTTAAGGTGAAAAATGTACATTTCCACTCACCATATTTCTGCACAGAAAATGACTTGTTAAAGGTGTGTCCTTGTGTCTCTGCAAAAATCAACCAGTCCCCAAAAAGCGGTTGATCAGATAGGGGAAAACTCATATTAACAATACCTAAAAAGTGGGTATAGAAAAAATAAGAATAAAGAGAGAGTGAGTTAAGAAGGGGCTAATAAATATAGAAAACCATACAAATATAAAGAAAGCAAATGTGAGATTTGCACACACTTTAAGGTGGGCACACACATCAAGGATTTTTAAAAGATGACAGACAGAAAAGTATAGCGTTAGTAACTGCAACTGCAACTTTCCCTTCAGCTGTAGCTGACTCCCTATATTAAGGGGCAATTCCTCAGGATCCCTTTATCGTTAAAGTGTGTACCCAGCTTAAAGGATATGTCCACCCTTTAAACAAAAACTAGTGACTCATCTGTTATCTGGCTGCCTCCCTGTTATCTGGCTGCTATTTTTACAGTTCAGTGGAAATTATCAAAATTTGTTAAATTGTTAGTTTGTGAAATACCTTCTTAGTTATTCTACATATTTTCTTCCATTTTGACAAATCAGTTGATTTCATACCCTTTGCTGTTCCCTGCTGTTGACACTAGTAGGCTGCCATTTCAGGTTCTAACGGTCCTTCTTCTTCCCAGGATACACCACATCCTTGGAGTGTTCCTAACAGTAATTTCTAGTGATTGGCTGTTGGATGGGTCAAAGATGCTCAGATCTCTACTGAGCAACTGAATCAACCCAGGCGCTGGGTCAAGGGCAGAACCATAACGCTCTCTAATAGGGGTCCTGTAAACAGGAAGTCAGTATTTTGGTTGCATTTATTTATACACAGACAAAATGCTGAATTGGCAGGTTAAGGTCATTAGGATGAAAAAATACTGCTCTTTTTTCTGAAAAGTACATGTATTTGCACTGAACTTCCCCTTTAATGATGTTTTATTCCTTACTGGTAAAGGTATCTGCCTCCTTCCTCTGCTCAAAGAGCTTTTTATGAGTTTGAGCATGTGTCCAGGAGGCAGCAAGTAAAGTCAGTCATTGGCTGTTATGTCAGTTGTCACAGCCTTAATTGACTACATGCAGGGAGGGAACAGCTTCTGCTGCAAATTATTATCCTTAAATGTCTGGTAATTAACGCAGCATCCAGGTAATAAAGTGCAAAATATATCAGTTGGGGTTGGGGTCAAGTAACATACAATTGACCAGTTTTTTGTTTTAAGAGTGAACATTCCCTTTAAGATACAATTCATTTAAGGCAGTGGTTAGACAATCTCTTTAAATGGACTTATCTATATATCCCAATACAGAAAGGCTAATTGGACTATGGGTAGGCGGAGTGACCAGAAAACCTATTGCAGCTCGTAAGAAAAATACTTTACACTCATGAACATTATCTATGTGTACAGAGCTAAAAATGAAATCACCTTCATTCCATAGAAGTTAAGATTTGTGTTAATTGGTAGCACAAAACTTGGGCTATGCCACGCTTTCCCCAAATGTTTTGGAAATAGTACAGGCAACTCAAATAGTACAGTATTAAACCCATACTTACCCAATAATACACCAGGTAGCGGTGTGTTAACACTGATTTGGCTGTTTTACGCCCATTAATTCTGTTAGTCTCTATACTAGAGATTTGGTTTATATAAGATATAGACTTATGAATCAGGTTTGATGATACTTTTCAAATTTCAGTTTCAAATGCATTTAATTTGAAAGAAAAATATAAATTACTGTATAATGTCATTCATTTGCCTGAAGCTATGTTTCCTACTGTAAAAAAATTAGTGTGGCTCCTGGGAGGTTGGGCTGGATCATAAACATTGTTATGAAACCTAAGTTTAAACTTTATATCGTTGTTGAAAGGTTTGCTATCCCCCTTACCACAACAAATTGGCTTTAAATCCATCCACTGGATAATCCTTGATCCTCGTGGATCCTGAGAGAAAGAAATTAGTCCATTGTAAAATCAAAGATTAACTAACCTATGACAAATATTTTAGTTGATTCTTTGAAGAAATGTAAAGAAAAATAAAAAATATTATGCTAGCTAGATTTTAATTTCTTAACACAAAAAATATATTTGTCTTTGCTCTAAAAAAATTTTTCTTATTTTTTGTTTACATATGGCGACAATGAACATGCCAACATAAGGACTATTTCCCTGATGACTTGGAATCTTCCTTTTAAGCTATGAGAAGCGCCTCCCCCTCCTTTACCAAGTGGAATGGGGGGTGGGAATTTGGGTTCTCAGCAGCCTTGAGTTAAGAAAAGAATTTGTAAAACTCACCACCAAATTCTCATCTTATTCTAAGATGTATGGAGTAAATGGAGCTCATAAGAGAGTTATCATGCACTGCAGAAAGGCTGTGAAGTGTCTTCTGTTTATAACAAATCTGTTATAAAACTAACCCAATGTATTTTCATGTATACATTCTTTTAATAATGTATCTTGTGTACAGTTAATATATTTTTACGCAAATATACTATATAAAGTAACTTCTCAGTTTTAATCTTATGGAGAAATACACACATGTATAATTAACAGAATAATAGATGTGGATCTGAATTAACACTAAACAAAGTTTTACAGTCATACAATATGTAGATACATGGCTTTGTACTAAGTGTTATAAGGTTCTTTTTTGTACTGACTGTACAGAGTACAATATATTACACTATAGGGCTCTGTACAAACTACTTGGGCACTAAAACTTACCAAGATGTATGCTTCAATCTGGAAAAAGCAAATCAGAAAGGAAAGACATCAGAGAAAGTAATCATTAGGTTCAAATAATAGTCAGGATTTACTGAAAACTTTATAGGAAAACTAAGTATATTTTTAGGTGTCAGATGGACCCCAAATTGGCTAGTACCGGTACTAAAATACCAGAATACATGTTTTTTCACATTGCTGTGTCTTGTAGAGTGTGCAATATTTTTTTCATTTATTATATCATCAGTATCCCATTAGGGGCTTTGAATTTAAATGTGTTTGTGCCTAAACAAACCCTTGATTTTCCCAGTTGATAAGTGAATTTTATTTATATTGATTACAACATTCATTATAGTAAGCACCAAAGGAGATTGAAAAATATACAGTGTGTGTTTTTTTTTTTTTGTGCTGAATAACTGTACAGCCTGGTGAACAGTTGAACAGTTAGGCTGGTATTATGCATATAGTATATTATTTATTGCTCGAATTCTCTACTATCTCTACTACAAGTAGGGTAGACAACAAATTATCCTTTACAAATACAGGTTAAAAGCAACTTTAGCTGTGGTTGAATAATTTATTAGGAGACACAACCTTTATCAGGGGACACAAACTACATACAGGACCTTTTACTTTCTAGCAGCACTTCATTACATTTCTTTTCAGTTTTATAATCCTGAACACGTTTAACAATTTAAATTTGTGGCGTTAAAAAAATTGCCTTTGTCTGCAAAAACAGTTGTGTATTTCTATATCCCTGTTAGTACTTGAAATCTTGTATGTATGTATGTATGCGCTCACCTCACAGCCATACCCCTTAATGCATCCACATAACAGCGACACCCTCTGAAAGGGCCAACGCCCATGAAGTCCAGTTTGACCAATAAAAATCCTGCATGTCACTTGCAGAGTGTGATTCCCCAATTCAGTAGCTCAGATGAAGGTCCTGGGCTCTGTGCGCTGCCCGAATTCAACAACACAGACACTCACACAACAACAGCGGAATGTACGGCTACACAACTCAGAGAGCTGCACACACAGAACAACAGCTTCTATAACAGAGGGAACCAGACATTTCCCTTAAGGTCTGAAACACATTACAATTTGCTCCTGGAAGGTTTCAAATATAAACCCTGGAAAGACTATGTTACTATTGGTAATATGAATCACATTTATATAGAAATATAAACCCTGGAAAGACTATGTTACTATCGGTGATATGAACCACATTTGTTGTTATTGTCGTGCTAAGAAATTTAAAGCAGAGCCTCCTTGAATGTGACCAGGCCCCCAGATACTGCTGTCAAGGCCACAACCCCAAACATCACGGTCACGCTCATACCCCAACCATCAAGGCCACGCCCACAAAGATAACTGCCATGACCCCAAACATTGCAACCGTGCCCCCACCATACTACCAGATATTGTTGTCACCCCCCCAAAAACCCATACATTATGGTCCGCCCACATACATCATGGCCACACACCCAAACATTCCAGGTCTGTTCCCGAATCACATCTACATACACAAACATCCTGTCCATGCCCCCAAACATCACAGGCACACCCCCAAACACCACACCCACACCCCTAAATGGCACAGCCACGCCCATGCTTTGAAACAACATGGCAATGCCCCCAAATATCGCAACCACCAAATGTCATGTCCAAGCCTCCTGAATACCACAACATCACAGACCCAGTCAGTCCACACCCTAGAATGCTGTGCCCCCACCCATTGCAACATGGCAGACATGCCCCATCCACCTATTCAAACTGGGACGGTTGGGGGGTATGGACTACACAGGAATTACCTGCATTACCTGGACTTAAGAAACAGACACACACTGCCCACATGTCACACACTTCACAGACAATTAAAAAAACAAAGACATCATGGCACTTTCAATACGGACTAGAAACTAACTTTATTGATTGGGATCTAATAGTCATTATAAAGTGGTCCTTGACCAAGGATAAGGTGTTAAAGTGCAAACAAAGTGACCTACTGCTAACTAATGTGCAAAAAATTAAGCACGCTTAATAAAAACACACAACGCTCAGACAGCGCAACAGAATGAAGCCCAGCTTTAACAACACAGACAAAGAGCCATATGTCACATGCTTCAGAGACACTGACACCTGTCAGTCAGTCAGCTTGTTTTATACAGACAGCTGAATCAAAAACACTCTTCCTACCCTCCAACATTCCCTTTAATAAGGTACACTGATGAGAAATGCATTGCACAGAGCTGTGCTAAGATCAGGTTCCCTTCACTATCCTCACCCTACAGTTCTGCACCATGTGGTTTCTATAAAACTATTCCTACCCTCCAACATTCCCTTTAATATGGTACACTGATAAGAAATTCCCCTTTAAGAAGCTACACTTTCCACTAATATTGCTACAGCTGACAGTGAGAGCTAGAGACCTTCACACTACGGGCCATATTTATAAAGGTGTGGTATCGCCTTCTTTAGAGATCGTTATGGAGATCATCAATTTATGATCACTATCGTAAATCTTGTAAATGTACGATAGTCAACGTAAATCTACGACCGACCGTAGAATATTATTACGGTAGTTTATTACCGCATGTTATGGTATACAACTGCCATGGTCGTACAAGTTTTTAAATATGGCCCTCCAACACTTAAACAATACATTGCAGGTAAAACATACAAAGACACAGGTTTGTAACTGTGAATAGTGCAGGTTTATTGCAAAACATGCATTCTACATGTTTCTGACCCACTTGTCCTTCCTCAAGTGCTTGAGTGGGTCTGAAACATGTAGCATGCATGTTTTGCAATAAACTGCAATATTCACAGCTACAGACCTGTGACTTTGTATGTTTCACCTGCAATTTATTGTTTATATATCGGAATTGGTGGAGTGAAAGCCGTAGGTAAGACATACATTATTTCAGATCTGGACACACTAGATACCCAGACCTATATACATCACACTACAACACTGCTACTAGGAAAGTGTTAATCAGCTGCACCACCAATTTGAATATTGATGATTTAATATATTCCTACATTATAGGGGTTAAGAGGTGGAAATGGAAATCACACAGGTGCTGAAAATGTTATCAAGGCAAAAGTACTGGCAGGCAAGGGAAAATGTCAGCTTCAGAGTTGGGGAACAAACAGAACCCAAAATGAGCTCATAGAGGTAAAGAAAAGGCCCCTGAGTGGAATCTTCCATGCTGAGAGGATGTTGAGGCAAGTACTTTCTAATTTAAACTTTGATTTTTTGGGTTTAGTTCTCCTTTAAAGCAGTCACCATAATCCACTGTGGATAATACAGATTATATATAGATATAGGGGTTTAATACAAACAACGCCTTAGGTTTACTATAAACTAGCAACGAAATACCAAATGCCAAACTTGAAAACTAAAGCCACTATCAGAAAAGCCAGCACTGGAGGGGAACTGTGTTCCCTCCCTTCTCCTGACTGTTTAATTGAAGAACGGGAGGTAAGACTTAGCTTATTCTTCAATAAAAAAAAAAAACCTTAGTCTTATGTATGAGTGGAGATACCCTTTTAAATAAACAAAATAATAATGAAGAGCAATTGCAAATTATTTTAAATAACACAATACAAGTAATTTTTTTCTTAATTATCATACCATAACATGTACAGTTTTTTATGACTAGGCTACTAGGCAAATGGTACAATGCAAAAAAAAAAAATCACCTGGTACAATAAACAACTATGAACTAGCAAAAAAGTAATGAAAACAAAACAAATAATTCTATGTTCTCTCACCTTTTCACTTACAGGTCGAAGATCAGGGGTGACCATAAACATATTGATCAAAACTGTAGGAAGTGGGATGGGAAAGTATTAGATGAAACTGTGATATCATGTATACATATTAATGGCTGCAGTTCATATGCATGCTTATTCCGTACCTTTTTGTTTTGGCTTATATATAGGTTTGTCAGTTTGTATGAATATGGATGACCCTTTGCTGTCCAGAGTAATGGTGGTTGAGTTGTGAAATGAAAATCCTCCCTCAGTCAAATGCCGGTTACCCCATATTTTCAAATTTGCTTGACCGCGAAGACCATATGGTACCTGCACATTATAAGCCATTAAAAGTGACAACCAAATAGCCATGCCTGAATACAGGATACCCTAAAACATAATACCCAATCCAATGAAAGTGCTTTCAAGTATAGATATATAAAAATATATAAATGTGAGTGGGATACTGTAAACATTTTTTAAAAGAGCACTTAACTCAAAAAATAAATTTTTTTAAAGGTCTCCTTAAATAATATAACTAAATAAAATTACTGTGCTCTGTCCGGTTACAGAAATGTGCAGTTACAGACCTTTAAAAATTTACTACCATAGCTCTGGTCCTCTTCATGTAACTGCCTTTGGACCCCTTTCCCTGCCCTATTTGGTGATCCATCCAATAAATGCACAGGGTCACTGGCTCAGGTCTGTGACCTGAAAGTACCCCAACTGCTTCTGTACCTCTGCAAGCAGGCATACTAGTGGGGAGGCTGCAAAGAAGAAGCCATAAGTACAAATATGGTGGTAAAATATGAAGGTCTGTAAACTGCTGGCACAGAATTTAATCATACCTTATCTAAAATATATTAATTATAAAGACCTTAATGCCTTTACATATAGTATAAAATAATAGCTTGTATGGAATTTAGTCAATAAGCAGGTATTTCCTGCCTAAAATACAGGGAGATGCAATATCTCTCAAATATGTTCAAAACCCATGCTAACCAGTTTAGCGTGGGCTTTGAACATGGTTTACTAAAATCTGTTTACATAATTATACACATATAAATAGATTAGAGTGCTGGGGCACATATTAATGTTTATTTTGTGTTTTTTTCTAAATCACGACTTTTTCCATAAAAATGTTAAAGGACTTGTCCACCCCCCCAAACTAAAATTTGTCTCACTACTGGCCCCACTGAGTAGATAAAAAAATCCTTACCTTACATCTCTGCTCCTTATGTTTCCCCTGTAGTGCTTGTTCAAAGTCAAGGAAACTGAGGAGAAGTAGCTGTCTTCCTGTCCAAAAGGTTTCTGCCTCCTCCTTGTCCTCTTAGAGGACAGTGGCATGCGCAGGGGAGCCCTTTCCCCCCCTCCCTCCTGATCCTGACCTGGCTGTCCTTAATGTAGCATAAAATCTTTTATATAAATTGCAGGGCATCATCACCTCCCACCCCCAACCGCTATATTGGAAGTTTAAAAATAGAATCTGAACTGTACTTATAGATCCTTGCTCCCGCTGCATTCTCTATTGCTGGCATCTGTGGATGTGACTGGCTGCCTTTCAGCCAATCACAGCTGCGGCTGCTGGTCCTTCCCCCTGCTTGTAGTTCAAGCAGACAGGGAGCCGGATCAGAACGAAGCTAGAGTGAGGGGCTGTAAGTAGAGGTTGGATTCTTTTTTACACATCCAACATAGCAGTTGGGGGTGGGAGGGGATACCCTGCAATATATCAAAAATGAATATCGAGGGTGGAGATTCCCTTTAAAAAAAAAATATGCACGATTTTCTGCAATTTCTAGTGTTTTTTTTAAGAACTCACCTGTATATTAATATTGCCTTTATCTGAAAAGAGAAAAGTAAAAATGTCCAATTCAAGAAAGTCATTCTTATCTCTGTAGAGTTTAATTTTAGTAATTTATGCATTTAGCTGCTTGGGTGCCAGTGCAGAGGGAGGTGTGTAATTTATTAGTATGCATGTCCAGCAGGCCCATGACAGCACATTATGGTTGCAGGTGCAGGTGGCCCTCTGCACCGGGACCCTGATATCTATGCAATATTTAAAGGGCAACTAAAGACTCTAAACATTATTGAATAAGAAGACAAAGCATGTCGAGTTAAAGGAGAAGTACATTTTTAAAATTATAATGTGAATACTTTTCTCCACAGAAAACCTATACATTTTAAGATTCTTACACGCTACGTAAATTGAAAATGTACGTAAATTGCATTTATGTACATGTAGGAAGTAGATTCTGTAACTAAAAGGGCTTCCATGTTGCTGTCAGTATAATTCACAGCCAATACAGTCTTCAAAGAGCACGTGCACCTATTGCCACACCCCTGATCCTAGTATTCAATGTCTATTTGCACATATTTTCTATACAGATGTCTCCACAGCAATATGGAAGTCCCTGACTTTGAAAGCTGCTTTTTAATTCAGCATGAATTACATAAAGCCTAGAAGGAAAGAAACTCAATAGTCTGCTGATTTTATTGATCTTAAGGGCTAGGCCACACTGCTGCGTTTTTTTTTTTCGTTTGCGATTGCGTTTTTAAAAAATCATTGAAAACGCGGCAATGCAAAAAAAACGCAAGTTTTTTGGTGCGATTGTGATTGCGTTTTGCGTTCTGAATTTTTAATCGCAATCGCATGCGTTTTCCTATACTTATTGAAGAAATCGCAAGCGCAAAAAAACGCACATGAAATCGCATGCGATTGCGTTTGCGTTGCAGTATGGCCGTGCCCTAAATGCGTGATTTTTAAGTTATATTTGTGATTATTTTTAATACCACCAAAATGATGGTCTGAAGCAGACTTTAAAGCAAATCCTAGCACGTGGCTGAAATGTATGCTGTGGTTATTAGTTTGGAAACTCAGTAGTAGTCTGGTGCCATTTTTAAGAGTACAATTGGATTATGCTAAAGCACTTTTTGAAACAAATAGGCACATGAAATATTGATAATGGATATTACTGTTTATGCATGTAATACAGATACATGTAGTTTCAATAACATACATACGCTTTGTACATACAATTGCTACAGCAGGCATAGACAGTCTGCATTTGCAGATATATATGACATATTATCATAATATAAAATAAATAAATATTTATGTTTTATTAGAAAAATATTCAAAATTGATGCTGTGAAAATATGACATAATTTATAAAAGTTATACTACTATGCAATTATACTACTATAAATCACAAGTTTTTAATGTGAAAAATTTACACAAACCCAATTGTAGTATATTTTGCAAACCCTATATTGAAAACGAAAAGCAGATACAACTTTTGCACATTCTATACGACAGTTACTCTTCATACATCGCCCCTAACGTTTCTAAATGTACCTTTTTTTTAATGTTAGCTCTGGTGGCTTAGCAGACTAAAGCTTTACTTTTAGAAACACAGATCCCATAAGGTTACAGGTTAAAATCCCAAAAATTACAATTATCAATGCTCCTATTGTAACAATGATATAATCCTTTGGTTTTCATAGTAAAAAAAAAAGAAAAGTAATCTTTGCTGTGCATTTCTAAGCTGCCATGTATATAAAAAAACAGAATATTAACATTTCAGTAAAAATTAAAAGTAAGTCTGGGGAATTGAACCTGCAACCTCATGTACTCTAAAAGCAAAGCCTGTACCCTTATCCTACACAGTGATACTATATGACACATTAGTACATGTAGGAACTTTATCTTTTGCTAGGAACATAATAAAAAGAAAGAAAACAAACAAAAGTTTGGGAATTTGAACCTATGACCTTTCAGACTGTGTGTTTCTAAAACATATGCTTAACCAGGTACTTTTAGAAGCTTTATCTTTTGGTAGGAAAAGAATAATGGTGAAAAAAATATCAGTAAAATTAGCTGACTATTTTGTATTACCTCAGGAAGGCTGAATGTAATTTATACTGACTGATAAATAAACTGCAGGGTATAAAGCAGCTTTCAAAGTCTTATTAGGGACTTCCATATTGGTAAAAAGACATGTGTATAGAAAATACTCTAGAGACACCGAAATACTTGGGGTGAGGGGGCGTGGCTCTTTGATGACTTCATAAGCTATGAGTTGTATTGGCAACATTATGGAAGCCTTCTTAGTTACAGAATCTATTACTTAAATGTTCTAAATGCAATGTATAGGTGTTCTGGGTGGGTGAAAAAGCTTTCTTTCACATTAAAATTAAAAAACTAAAAAAAGTTCTTTTTTAAATGTTTAAAAACATATTATATGTTAATTCTATATAATGATGACATTGTTCAAGTAATATTGCTGCAAATCAGATTAATCAGTTGCTGCCTTAGTGTGGTACTAGGTTTAAAGCAGACATGGTGTTTCTCTGGTGTTTTAAGGTTCTGATGACCCCTAGCTTGTGTTCTAAAGGGTGGTGGGAGTCAAACATCAAGTACTGGTCTGTGTGGGTTTACAGAAAACCGACCACATTTTATATCAGACAAATATCACAGAGAGCAGAGGCCAAGGAAATCATCTCAGAGAAGACCTTAAAACACTGGGCCATTGGCTACACCAATGGCCCAGCACAGAAGAGACAATTCCTTGGGTCAGGACTCAGCTGTGACAAGCGTGTGACAAGACTGTGACAAGACTGTTAAAGTTCACGTCTTGGCCAAAGAATAAGACTACTATAAAACATGTGTGAAGAAAGCCATTTATGGAAAATAAAAAAGCCAGCCTGAAAAGACCTATAGTCTGCCATGTTCAATTCTGTTTTGACACCTTGCCCTGGGCAGTTTTGACAACACCTGTTAGGTACAATGTAATCAACACCTTGCATTCCAGAGGTCCCTGACACCTTGCTGTTATATGCTGATATTTTATTGCCAACAGATTCTAGTACAAGTCATTCTGAATTGAGAAGGCCAGTCAGATGACTAGCGAAACGTTTTCAAGATCTAAACTTCAAGTCCAGTTGATAAACTATGTACTGGATGAATAAGAACCTTCGCAAACAGAATAAAAAGTGTTTTTTTGCATGATGCAGTGATAAGTAGTTAAAAAAAAAATTCTGGCATAAAACTGAAGATGTTAAAGGGCATGTAATGGTGGTACATGGGTGTAGGTAAACATACACTCTAATGGCCATCCTCTTCTGTTCTCAAGCACAAAATATTAATTTGAAGCTAATTCTAATTCTTCACAGTGTATGTACAGTTAACTACCAAAATAAGACATGTCTTAGTGAAAAGGAGAAACATTTGGGCATTATTCATCAATAAGAGGTGCAAAACAGCCTGATCTGTTAATTTGCCTCAACCAATCATATCATACATTTTTACATTTGATTACATCTGATTGACTGCTGCAGATTAAGAACATGGGCAAAATGTTGCCACTCTTATTTAATAAGTCCCAAAGTTCTTATTGCAGCAGGAACAAATAGGGCTATGTATGGAGATATGTGTGAAATGTACATATGCTACTTTAAAACAAATGTTTATATGTTCATATGAATATATCTTGTACTCACCGAACACAGTCCCATGCCCATGAGCCACAGTCTCTTCTTTCACCACCAACTGCAACTCGACCTTTATTTCTGTAGTTGCATTAAAGATGGTGATGCTTACAGTTTCCTCTAGTCCAGCTCGAAAAACAGAGGGAGCCGCCACTAGATACCCCCTTGAAAGGGATAAGAAAGAGAAACACAAAAACAATGCACAACATTCTACATTAATGGCAAGACAAATTGTGACAGGGAGGCAAAAGTATTTGCATACTTTTTTTGTCATTATTTCTTGAAAAATACACACCCCATGAAAACTTCAATGTATTTCAGAATTGCCCTAATAACTGTAGCTAGTTATATCTAGAATATTTATTTTCTCTTCTCAAAAAAATATGAAAAACTCTTTAGAATTGTTCACATTTCTAGACATATGTTAAAAAGGATTCACACCTTTGCAAAGCTTCAAATATTTTAAATGCATTAAATACTTTAACGTCCTAAATGGGCACAATATTATTTTATGTTCAGAATGTATTTTGTATCGACTAAAGGCTTGTACACATGGGTTATTCTCCCTGCAATCCACAAGGAACTAGTGGATGTACACACTGGCTATGCCAACAAGGGAAAACTAATAATTGCTGCAGGCAATAATTACCATTTGTATACATTTTTTTGGGTTGATTACACCAAACTATTGATTCCTGTTTACACTTTTGTTTGATATCAGAATGAAGGTGATCTGAAAAATTTTAAATTTCTCAATGATCCCATCCACGGCCCCAACATCCTGATACGATTGAAATTCGACTGGGAACTAGCAAATAGTTTAACAACCTTAAATTCATATATTCCAGTTAGCCCCAAAAGTTTACATTAATATTATTTCTTTTCAAGAGCAGTTAAAAGACAAGTAGCAACCATAAAACAAGTGTTTAGGTCGCAAACAAGCAAATATATTTATTCTGTCTCTATTATATAAAATAAAGATATTATTTATTTCTTCTTTAAAGATTTTACTCTTCTTTAAAGATTTAAGACACTTATCATCCAAATATATATAATTCCTCTAAATTACGAAACTAATATTATCTCTTTAAGAATTTCCAACAATTGTATCAGTCTAACAATTGAACTTTTCAATCATCCTGAAAAAACTTCCTATGCTCAGTTTATTATTTGTTAATTTCAAGTTTATTTATAATTTCTAATCTGATATAATTTCATCTCAAAATGTATAAGAGTATTCCTACAAAAATGTATACAATGCAAAAATGTATATGGAACCCTTTCAATAAAAATAAATGAACAAATTTTTTTTTTACAAATAATGAACTCTGAACCCACTGCTTCTCCTAGAATTACTAGATCCATATCACCTTCATTGCCCCTAGCTAGAGGTACTACAGCCCTCCATCAGGACTACATATCAATTGGACTACCCCGTTCGGTAAAAGACCTAATCCCAATAGTAGACAATTTCTAATATCTCGGAGTCCACATCACCAAGTCACCAACAACTTGTTATAAAATAAACATTTCCCCACTGTTAAACCTAGTAACTAATAAACGTAAAATTTGGCAAAACCTCCCTATTAACCTAATAAGCCGTATTAACCTGCTAAAAATTATCATCCTCCCCAAACTCCTATACACATTTCAACATAGCTTAGTGCACATTCCATCATCCTTCTTCACAAAACTCCAAAGTAATATACTTACCTTCTTGTGGAGATCTGGCAGGGCTCGAGTCTGACTCACAACCCTACAACATCCCAAAGATGGCTGGACTGGCATTACCAGATTTTAAACTATATTACCTTGCCGGCCAGTCCAAGTATCCTGAATACTGGATTTCACCTGAAACCAATGAACAAAGAGATACACAATCTACTAATAAATCTACTCCACCACTATCTTCTGACTGACCCGCTAACCTTCGTAAGCTCCCACACAACCCCCCCCCCAAATAATGGTACCTGTTTGCACATACAACAACATAAAACCTGGAAAAAAATACAATCACTAAGAAAATTCACAGGTATACAGGATGAGAAACACCATTATGGAATAATCCTCACTACCTTAATCTAGCTTCCCTCCCTATAGTCGAAACCCTAAAGCAACTGGGCAACAAAACGTTTGCACACATTATACAAAACAAACAACTGCTCACCTTCATTGACTTTAAACAAAAATTTCAGGTACCAGACACATTCCTATTCAGATACCTCCAACTTTGTTTCTTTCTAATATCTGAATTTCAATCCTTCAACAATCCCAGTCCAGCAGCACCCAATCATACATATTTTTCAAACAAAAGGAAACAAGCACATACAGGGAGATTGGTGTCCTTTCTAGTTTTTCGTGTAGTAGGCAAGTGTATAGGTTGGACACTATGGGGGTTATTCAATAAAAGTTCTTATCGTTTAAAATGATGCTAATTTTGCCCCAACCAATCAGAGCTTATGTAACATTTGAAAGCTAACATCTGATTGGTTGGGGCAAAATTAGCACCATTTTTAATGATAAGAACTTTTATTGAATAACCTCCATAGTGTCCAACCTATACACTTGCCTACTACACGCAAAACTAGAAAGGGCACCAATAACGTAATGAGCAAATGGACATTTACTGGGGGACGATGACTGGACTGAACTGGCGGAATCACACTTCAAGGTATCCCCATCAGCACCAAATAAACTTATACAATTCTACATCCTGCACCAGTGGCGTAACTAGGAATTACTGGGCCCCCCACCAAAACAATGATGGGGCCCCTATCCGTGCTTCAACCACAGTGGTTTTCTGAAAGGAATCTATATCTCTCATAATAAAATGAAGAAGATGAGGTCCCCTTGGCTCTCGGGCCCCCCTGCAGTTGCTCCCCCTGCTCCCCTCTAGTTACGCCCCTGTCCTGCACCAAGCGTATATGACACCCATTAGAAAGGCACGTATGTCCCAAAATTGCCCTAATTGCCAACAAGAGCCAGCAGACTTCTGGCATCTCATCTGGGAATGTCATAAACTCCAAATGTTCTGGAGCAAAATCATAAGATACATCTCATATATGCTCTCCTGTCCCATTCCACAAGATCCTAAACTTTGTATTCTGGGTATCCCCAAATAAGACAATTGATAGAATCATCAGCTTGCCCTTATTCGTGAAACACTTTTCTATGCAAGAAGAACAATAGTGCTTACCTGGATGGCCCCTGATCCCACCAAACTCAAAAACTGGAAATCAATGATTAAGGATATGCTTCCAAAACTAAGACTTATACTGTATACTTGGACCATGGTTGTGTCAACAAATTCAATAACATCTGGACACCATGGTATGAGCATATGTAAATATGCCAATAAATGGAAATACTAAGGACTACCTAAACAAACAGTACCTCATACCAATCCTAAAACACTCACAGCTGGCTTGGGCCTGGTCATGCCGAGGTGGGAGAGAATATCCTACCCTCCTCATTCCCAAGATACCATCAGCTTGACAACCAATTACAATAAATGATGATATGTATTTACCTATGTAACAACAAATATTGAACACTAGAACAGTTTTATTGTTGTTTTAACAAACAGTTTTGTTTTTTTTAAAAAAAAGGTAAAGGATCAAGCAGAAAAGTAACATGCTTGCCAGCAGAACAGACCTTAACCCAGAACAGGTGTGTTCCCTACTGGACTGGACCTGAATAGTCTCTATTTAAAACATAAAGATACGTTTTACAAGCAAAAACATGACAAAGTGGGAAAACAGGCCCTTAATACATTCAAGGGCATTGCACCCAGTAACTGGTTCAAATCCGTGCATGACACCTGGGTTAAAATCCACCAGAAAAAATTACAAGATTTCACAGAACACATCAATGCTGTGGACCAAAACATCAGAGTTACATGGGAAGAGGTACAAAACAATACACTGGCTTTCTTGGACTGCGGACTGCTTAGTAGAAGTCAGAGAGAATAGTAAACTGGAAGTAGAGGTTTATAGCTCACACAGACCAGATGTTAAACTCCCACCACATTTTAGATCATAAACTGGGCGTCATCAGAACCCTACTACACCGAGCAGAGAACATCCCCACTAGCTCAGAGGTGAAGGCAAAAGAAATTAAACACCTCAGAGGAACTTGTGTATATCTGGACTGGGCCTTTGTCAAAACTGAAAAAAGGAAAGAAAAGAACACCAATACCACCAGTAAAGGGGGAAAGCAAGACAGGACAAAGAACATGGTCTTGTAGCACGGTGTCAGAGAAATTAAGAAGAATTTTCATGAGACACCATATCCCTGTTTGGTTTAAACACATCAATACATTGAGGCAACAACTAATGCATCCAAAAGACCCAATACCAAAACACAATAAGCTATGACATCATATACAGAGTACAGTGCATTGACGAGTGCTCTGATTTGTATGTAGGGGAGCAGCAGCTGCACCAACATATGGCCCAGCATAGAAGAGCCAATTCCTCAGGTCAGGACTCAGATGTGAACCTTCATCTTAAGAAAAGGGACATACGTTTGAAGATTGTAATGTCAACATATTGGCCAGTGAACAGGAATGGTACAAAAGAGGTATCAAGGAGGCTATTGTTGTTTAAATAAAGAAATGCACTGTCACCTTTGGGCTTCTGGGAATACTTTGCTAAGTTGACAATATTTCAGTGCATGATGGGAGAGGGGCTGTGTGTAGTGCACAGTGAAATTTGTGGGCAGAAGTACTACTCCTACAAGTTTATAGAGGCTATTGAAGCATTTGGTAAAAGGTAGAAAAAGGGACTTTAAGGTCAATATAATTTGTGATTTCACCACAGTTCTCCTTTAATAGATGAAAAGTAAATATAAAAACACATTTACCTTTTTAATTTGATTATCTTTGATTCCTAATCAATAGCTATGTGAAATAGAATCTTTCACTACAGCAAGCCTTGCCAGGAAATGTAAGTTAGATCAAAAGATTATCTTTTGCTCCCTGGATGAACTACAACAAGCATGCTCCAGCCAGTGGCTTGAGAAGGAAGAGGGATTAAAAATGACTGGAAGATTTGACTTCACATGGGGATATCCTAAGAATTACTTAGCAAGGCAAGTGCTAAGTAACCTCAACTTTAAGGAAGGCAAGTAATACATAATTCTATTTGTTGGTTTCTTTATCTCTCTCTGTCTCTGTGTGTGTGTCTCTCTCTCTCTATATATATATATAATTCAGGAAAAAAACTGAACAAAAGTCTCTGTAATTGCAATTTTTTTTTTTTAATACTAAACATACAGTATATGAAGGAAGAGCGACTGAGAGATGAAGGATGTAGCAGAATGGCTCACCTGACATGGATGTAGAGGTGGAAGTCAATTTTAAAAAAGCAGGAGGGCAAATTGGAAAACCCAGTTATGCATAAACCCTTCCTATCGAGTATGGGGTTGTAAATAAAATAGGAACTGGATCATTTGCTTATAACAAGTATAAACATATAAAGAGGCATTACATTAGCAAATATGAAACACTGCAGTCACAACACACTGGATTAAAGAGATTTCAGCTTGTATCTTCCCAATATATTGCAGCTGTGGGACAATATATTTGTCGGATATGTTCTCTTTATTTTCAATATCATTAAATGATTAGAAGAAACATTTTAACTGTTATAAAAAATACAGTCAACCATCACAAATTGGAAAAAATACACATTTTTCAAAAAAATTCAGTCCCCTGCCTAGTGATCCCATAAATATTCAGCAATTCAATAAAAAGACACCTACTCGTGCAAGTGTGAAAAAAATAATAGTACAACAGTGTTTAAGATTTTAACTACTGCAGTTTTGTGGGTCAGTGCGCTGGTTACCATTCACATGAATCAAGCACTAATCTGGACAGCATGTGATGTTTCACTGGTAAAGCACACACACTAAATACTGTGTGTGCCAAACCCCCAATGTATTGTTACATCAGTCCTTACTTCATTGCAGCTTACAATCCTATTAGAAGCACACAGATGTACCACAGATCAATTTAGCTTAGTGTGTATGCAAGCATGAATGAATCCTAAAACCCAAGTGATGCTATGCAGTAATGATAAGCATTGTGTATACTTTCAACTGTGCCTTTCTCCACTGTTATTACTACTGGAATAGAATTGTAAATGACCAATAGTTTAAAACTTTATAAGAATTTGTTTAAAATAATTTGCTTAAAAAAACAATACGATAGTCCCAAAAGCTTACATTCTAAAAACAAAAAGGGAAAGTGTTTGCTGTTTGCACGATAGATATTCCCATTTAATTCCCATATAATTGTACTGGATAATCAGACTCAGATTCAGACAAATTCAATTCTTCAACATCTTCAACAGTATAAAATTTTGTCAACGATAATCAACAATGCTTAATGTTGATCTCCATGTTCCATTTGATAAAAGTAAACAGCAAACATATGACAGATATTACTAGTCATTTACTAAATAAATGCAGGTTTATATTATTTAACGAGTTTGCAGATCATTATAAAGGTAGAATTCACAAATACATACAAAGTTACCAACTATAAAAGCAAACTTTTCTAGACTTACTGTCTGCTTTGAGCTGCGTTGAAGCTGCAGAGGATCCATCCAATCCACATGAAAAGCATGTTCATCAACATCACCTAAATCCACAAACAAGGACTTCACCCAGTGGTGAATTCAGTCTCTCTGCACACAGGAGGGGGGAGTGTGCCCTCAGGGTGGAAGGAGCAGTGTGATTTCTCTTCTCCCCCCTCAGAATCTACTTGAAAGGGTTTAACCCTTGTTCTGACTTGTTTGACTTCTAAGAACTTGAAGGTAACCAAGGCTTTTACTGCACTGATATTCTACTCTCCAATACCCTTTTCATCTGTTTTCTTTTGCCTTCCATGTAAAAAAACATTGATTTATGAAAAGTTTTGTCTTTGTATTTCATCCCTTTTTCTTACATGTAGCTAACTTGTTGCTACTCTATGCTCCTTCCCACCCTTCTTATATGGGACTCTATTCTAACACTTCCTACCTTTACTGTTGCCCTTTGTTTCTTTTCTTGTTTCCCTCCTTTCAATATTCTTTATGGCTACCCTCACTATGAAACTTCTCTTACTTCTGCTTCTTGGGACAGTAGAAAAACCAGACTTTTATAAATGCTGTGGCTTCCATCAGAGGCGGTCTTCAAAAAGGGTGGGCTTTCTCAGTCAAGCCCCAAACTAGAAAAGGGTGGGCAGATAAGGTGGAGAAAGGGAGGGTGCATGGCCCTATAAATCAATAGTAGCATACTCTTTTAGCATGCTCCACCCTCTCTCTCTGCTATTCTGTGGATGACCTTAAGCATAGAAGAGGTAAAAAGAAGGCTTTGCATAGATATTAAACCAGCCCCAGGGAAGGAACTTTCAATCCCTGGTAATCTTTCTTCTCTACATCTTTAAGTCTTATTTAAGTCAAGGCAAAAGAAAATATGTGCATGCTTTGTATCTTTTCCTAACTCCTACCTAAAAAGCCAGTTAAATAGGGATGCTTTGCATGTCTGAACTGCATTGTTGTCAGTACTGTATATATTTGTGTATTATTGTTTTGTATAATAAAATTTGTTCGGGAATATTAGAAGTTAATTCTGCAGCATACATAACAGTACAAAACAATAAGAGAATGTTTAGTTACGGTTGCTTTTGACTATCATTCACATAATTACTCAGGCTTGAATCAATTTTATGGGCATTAAAATTAGACAGACTGTTAAGGATCTTCAGGGAGAGCCCACAAACCTCCACTGGACGCAGAGTCTAATGTCGTTGTTGGTCTTCTCCAGAGCCTCTGATGGTGAGGATTTTTCGCTGCCGGAGCGACACCAGGTTGCGGTTCCAGATCAAGGTCTACCGAACCAACCCCAGTGTAGAGAGGCAGGTGGTAACTGGGAGCAGGTGGGAGTACGGGCAAGAGCACGAGGTTAAACTGGAAACAGAAGCTGACTGGGACAATATGGATGCTGAAGGCTGACCTGGAAACAGAAGCTGGCTGTGGGAATATGGATACTGAAGGCGGAACTGGAAACAGAAGCTGGCTGTAGGAATATGGATGCGGAAGGCTGTACTGGAAACAGAAGCTGGCTGTAGGAATATGGATGCTGAAGGCTGTACTGGAAACAGAAGCTGGCTGTAGGAATATGGATGCTGAAGGCTGTACTGGAAACAGAAGCTGGCTGTAGGAATATGGATGCTGAAGGCTTGTACTGGAAACAGAAGCTGGCTGTAGGATATGGATGCTGAAGGCTGTACTGGAAAACAGAAGCTGGCTGTAGGAAATGGATGCTGAAGGCTGTACTGGAAACAGAAGCTGGCTGTAGGAATATGGATGCTGAAGGCTGTACTGGAAACAGAAGCTTCTGTAGGAATAGAGTCAGGAACAAACTGGGCAGAGCAAATACAACAAGCAGGAGCTAAGGAACAGATAGCTATACTGAACTGGCAGCAAGATCTCACCACGTGGGGAGGCTTATGAAGGCCCCCCTCACGTCATCGCCCTGCGTCGGAGCGTTCCCGTTTGGAAGGAGCCCCAGCCGACCCATGTTCCGGCCGCCGGACTCCATGCCCCCCGTGCGTCCTGTTGTGCGCGCGCACGGGGTGCCTGCGGCGTCGTGCGGCAGCGAAGAGCGTGGCCCCAGGTAAGACCCGAACCCTATCATTGCCCCCCCCACGGGCACCTCCGGTGCCTACAGGTTTCTCTGGGTGTCTTGAATGAAAAATTTTGATCACCCTAGGAGCGTGGACTTGCTCAGCCGTTCCCACGAATTTTCTTCAGGACCAAAACCTTTCCATTTGACCAGATATCACAATTTCCCTGCCGACACCTTGACATCCAGAATGGCTTCAATCTCATACTCCTCAACATTCTCAAGCAAGATAGGCGGCGGAGGAGGAGGTGGAGGAACCAAAGAGGAGTTAGTGATCTTTTAATCAAAAATGGTCCAATAAAACGAGGGCCCAGCTTGGTAGAAGGGATCTTCAACCTCAGATTTCGTGTTGACAGCCAAACAGAGTCACCAACCTTAAAATTTGACGAATCCCTTCTAGCTCTATTAGCAGACCTTTGAGCCTGGACTTGGGCCTGAGTGATGAAGGACCTTAGTTCTGTGAATCTCTGTCTTAATACCTCCAACCGAGTTTGAAGATCTGGGACCTCAACTGCTGCCGGGAAATCAACAAGGAAGGTTGGATTATTCCTACAGCCAGCTTCTGTTCCAGTACAGCCTCAGCATCCATATTCCTACAGCCAGCTTCTGTTTCCAGTACAGCCTTCAGCATCCATATTCCTACAGCCAGCTTCTGTTTCCAGTACAGCCTTCCGCATCCATATTCCTACAGCCAGCTTCTGTTTCCAGTTCCGCCTTCAGTATCCATATTCCCACAGCCAGCTTCTGTTTCCAGGTCAGCCTTCAGCATCCATATTGTCCCAGTCAGCTTCTGTTTCCAGTTTAACCTCCGTGCTCTTGCCCGTACTCCCACCTGCTCCCAGTTACCACCTGCCTCTCTACACTGGGGGTTGGTCTCGTAGACCTTGATCTGGAACCGCAACCTGGTGTCTGTCCGGCAGCGAAACATCCTCACCAATGGATGCTGAAGGCTGTACTGGAAACAGAAGCTGGCTGTAGGAATATGGATGCTGAAGGCTGTACTGGAAACAGAAGCTGTCTGTAGGAATATGGATGCTGAAGGCTGTACTGGAAACAGAAGCTGTCTGTAGGAATAGAGTCAGGAACAAACAACAAGCAGGAGCTGAAGAACAGATACAGCTATACTGAACTGGCAGCAAGATCTCACCACGTGGGGAGGCTTACGAAGGCCCCCCTCACGTCATCGCCCTGCGTCGGAGCGTGCCCGTGAAGGAGCCCCAGCCGACCCATGTTCTGGCCGCCGGACTCCATGCCCCCCTTGCGTCCTGTCGTGCGCGCGCACGAGGTGCCTGCGGCGCGCACACCCGTGCGGCAGCGAAGGAGCGTGGCCCCAGGTAAGACCCGAACCCTTACACAGACATACAGAAAACACTGAATGCAATAAGTGCCTTGCATTCAAGAGAGTTGCTTGATTTGCCAAATCGGATCCCAACCCTTGGCTGAAAGCTCCTGAAGGGTGTTTGTTGATTCGCTAGTTCGAATCCCAACCCCTGGCAGAATTTACCTGTGGGGTGTTGGTTGATTCACCAGATTGGATCCTAACACCTGTCTTAATTCACTTTAGGGGTGTTGGTTGATTCGCCAGATCGGATCCCATCCTCTGTCTGAATGCACCTTTCCCAGAGGGAAAGGATGCAGTAAGTCAAACACTGCATGATACAACGCTGGCAAGAAGAACATCGGGCCGACTGTCCTTACCCAGCTTAGTTAGGTACAGACTAACAGCCTCAAATTGGATTATAGATGTTTGGGATATAAACTATCCAAACCCCTGGATTCCAATCTGCAGTATTTCAACCTTCCGGATTACCATTATATGATTATAACTTGACTTTCCTTGTGATGATTATTCCTCGTGGACTGATATAGGATGATAGAGAGAGGAAACTGAAGCTGGCCAGTCACTTTGCAAAATTCTCAATGACATATTTAATTTTTAATGTTAAAGGTAATGTGAGCTTGCCTTCAAGGAATACTATCAGGCTCATTTACCCAGAGGCGCTACCTCTCTGGGTAAAAGTCCTGTTCGCGGTTCAATATCGCGTTCGCAAATGTGATTTACCCAATACGGATTTTAACGCCAGCTATTAATACTATAGGGGGATATTTAGTTATATGGGTGTGTGTGTTTTGTCATTTCTACTATGTGGGATATTTTATTTTATGTCTGTGTCATTTTTACTATTGGGACATTTTATTAAATGCTGTGTGTGTCATTTATAATATGGGGGCATTTTATTATAGAGGTATTTTCATTTATACTTTGTGTTCATTTTATACTATGATGGACAATTTATTATATGGAGGTGCGTGTCATTTATACTATTGGGGACATATTATATGGGTGTGTGTGTGTCATTTATAATATGGGGGGCATTTTATTATAGGGGTATTTTCATTTATACTTTGGGGACATTTTATTATATGGGTAGATGTGTCATATATACTATGTGGGACATTTTATTATATGGGGATGAACCCAACCCCCTTTTGAATGCACCTGGGGGTGTTGGTTGATTCACTAGATCAGATCCCAACCCCTGGCCGAATACACCTGTGGGGTGTTGGTTGATTCGCTAGTTCGGATCCCAACCCCTGACTGAAAGCACTTGAAGGTTGTTGGTTGATTTGCCAGATCGGATCCCAACCCCGGGACAAACGCAACTGAGGGTTGTTGGTTGATTCGCTAGATCGAATCCCAACCCCAGGCCGAACACACCTGTAGGGTTTTGGTTGATTCGCCAGATCGGATCCCAACCCCCGTCTGAATGCATCTGTGGAGTGTTGGTTGATTCGCTAGTTGGATCCCAACCCCTTTACTGAACTCACTTAAAGGTTGTTGGTTGATTTGTCGATCGGATCCCTAACCCCTAGATTCCAATCGGCAGATTTCAACCTTCCGGATTACCATTATATGAATTTAAAAACTTTATACTTTCCTGTGATGATTATTTTCTATATGGACTGATTAGAGATGGAGAGGAAACTGAAGCTGGCCAGACACTCACTCAGGAAACCGTGAGTACTCAAATGATCATATTTACTTTTTTAATGTTAAAGGTAATGTTTGCCTTCAAGGAAATACCATCAGGCTCATTTACCCAGAGGAGCTATCTCTCTGCCCGTGGGCAGTAAGTCCCCCCCATATGCATGGACCATGGGCAGTAAGTGTGGGCAGCACCCCCCCATCTACATAGGGCCCGTGGGCAGTAAGTCCCCCCCCATGCGCATGGACCGTGGGCAGTAAGTGTGGGCATCATGCCCCCCCTCTACATAGGGCCCGTGGGCAGTAAGTCCCCCCCATACGCATAATGTGAATTTACCTGTGGGGTGTTGGTTGAGTCACCAGATTGGATCCTAACACCTGTCTTAATTCACTTTAGGGGTGTTGGTTGATTCGCCAGATCGGATCCCATCCTCTGTCTGAATGCACCTTTCCCAGAGGGAAAGGATGCAGTAAGTCTAACACTGCATGATACAACGCTGGGCAAGAAGAACATCGGGCCCGTGACTGTCCTTACCCAGCTCAGGTTAGGTACAGGACTAACAGCCTCAAATTGGATTATAGATGTTTGGGATATAAACTATCCAAACCCCTGGATTCCAATCTGCAGTATTTCAACCTTCCGGATTACCATTAATTATTTATATATAAACTTTGACTTTCCTTGTGATGATTATTTCTCGTGGACTGATTAGAGATAGAGAGGAAACTGAAGCTGGCCAGAATTTACCTGTGGGGTGTTGGTTGATTCACCAGATGGATCCTAACACCTGTCTTAATTCACTTTAGGGGTGTGGTTGATTCGCCAGATCGGATCCCATCCTCTGTCTGAATGCACCTTTCCCAGAGGGAAAGGATGCAGTAAGTCTAACACTGCATGTACAACGCTGGGCAAGAAACATCGGGCCCGTGACTGTCCTTACCCAGCTAGTTAGGTACAGGACTAACAGCCTCAAATTGGATTATAGATGTTTGGGATATAAACTATCCAAACCCCTGGATTCCAATCTGCAGTATTTCAACCTTCCGGATTACCATTAATTATTTTATATAAAACTTTGACTTTCCTTTTTGTGATGATTATTCTCGTGGACGATTAGAGATAAGAGGAAACTGAAGCTGGCCAGTCCTTTGCAAAATTCTCAAATGATCATATTTAATTTTTAATGTTAAAGGTAATGTGAGCTTGCCTTCAAGGAAATACTATCAGGCTCTTTTACCAAGAGGCGCTATCTCTCTGGGTAAAAGTCCTGTTCGCGGTTCAATATCGCGTTCGCAAATGTGAGATTTACCCAATACGGGATTTTAACGCCACTATTTATACTATAGGGGAGATTTAGTTATATGGGTGTGTGTGTTTGTCATTTCTATGTGGGATATTTATTTTATGTCTGTGTCATTTTTACTATTGGGGACATTTTATTAAATGGCTGTGTGTGTCATTTATAATATGGGGGCATTTTATTATAGAGGTATTTTCATTTATACTTTGTGTGTCATTTTATACTATGATGGACAATTTATTATATGGAGGTGCTGTCATTTATACTATTTGGGGACATATTATATGGGGTGTGTGTGTCATTTATAATATGGGGGGCATTTATTATAGGGTATTTTCATTTATACTTTGGGGACATTTTATTATATGGGTAGATGTGTCATATTACTATGTGGGACATTTTATATATGGGGATGAACCCAACCCCTTTTTGAATGCACCTTGGTGTTTGGTTGATTCACTAGATCAGATCCCAACCCCTGGCCAATACACCTGTGGGTGTTGGTTGATTGCGCTAGTTCGGATCCCAACCCCTGACTGAAAGCACTTGAAGTTGTTGGTTGATTTGCCAGATCGATCCCAACCCCGGACAAAGCAACTGAGGGTTGTTGGTTGATTCGCTAGATCGAATCCCAACCCCAGCCGAACACACCTGTAGGGTTTTGGTTGATTCGCCAGATCGGATCCCAACCCCCGTCTGAAATGCATCTGTGGAGTGTTGGTTGATTTCGCTAGTTTGGATCCCAACCCCTTACTAGAACTCACTTAAAGTTTGTTGGTTGATTTGTCAGATCGGATCCCACCCCTAGATTCCAATCTGCAGGATTTCAACCTTCCGGATTACCATTATATGATTTAAAAACTTTATACTTTCCTTGATGATTATTTTCTATATGGACTGATTAGAGATGGAGAGAAAACTGAAGCTGGCCAGACACTCAATCAGGAAACGTGAGTACTCAAATGATCATATTTATTTTTTTTTTTTTTTTTTGAATTCAACGAAGATTTTTATTTCAACGTATCGTATAAGTAACAAAACAACGTTGGAGACAGAAACCAAAACAAGCATGGATACTTAACATTTGCTTATCAAATATAAATTTTAGAAGTCTTAGTCTTAGGTTGGTTAAATTTAAGTTGTTATATTACATCTGTCTTATCTTCCCTCTTGGATTTTTGATACAAATGATGAAATAAAACATTAAGTAAGAGTAGAAAGTGAGAGTAGGGGGAGGGAAGGGGTGTGTGGGTTGCCCAGGCCTATTGTCATCAACCTATCTAGTACATTCGATAAAATTGTATTACATGTTTATGCAGGGTTTCAGGTGTATGGCTGACTTAGTGGCAGCTTGGGTGGGTTTCCTAGAGTTTGTTGGGCGTAAACTTCAAGATTGTCATTGAGAGTCAGATTATGACATTGGTAAAGACACTATTCCCTTTCTCCGCCTGTCCCTGGAAGGATTACAAGCGACCATTGTATTGAAATTTTTAAGGGTTATTGTCGGCCACTGCTGTGAGTTCCTCCATTCTCATGATGCTGGTGAAGTTCCGATATCAATTTTTCTGGAGGGAAAGGAGTTGCTTTTCAAGTGTAGGGGAATCACAGCATTCTTGCCTGCGATCAGAAAAAGACAAAGATGGAGGGTCTGAGTTGGTCTATCTGTGGTTCAGGGGTGATATTTTAGTAGGATTTGTGAGGTAAGACATGGGATTGGTCCGCATAGATATCGTTTTGTATATGCTTTATGATCTGTGTCCAGAGATTGTTTGATCGGAGGACGATCGAACATATATGTATGTATGGGCCAGGGTCCTTTTGAACATCTCCAACAGGTGTTAGGTAATGAGGGAAATATTTTATGGAAGCAGCGCGGGACATCTGGTCCATCTTGTGAGGGAGTTGTGAATTTTTTTTCCTGGCGCGCTTGCAGCTCTGACGAGACTACTTGTGTGTGAGATGAAACTTTGGTCCCATTTGTTCTGTGGGTAAATGATAAGTTGAGATCTTCTCCATTTTTGTGTAAATTAGGAAAATGGTTCTGTTGTTGAAGATTGTAGGATTCGGTATATGGTGGATATGAAGCTGTTTGAGCAGCTGATCTCGTGATAGTAGATCAAATGGCGTTGTGAAGTAGCTTGGGTTTGTATCCTTGTTATTGCTCTTGTATAATGGTTTGTAAATTGTGACAGTATTGGAACTGTGCCATGTGGGTGAGTGGAGGTTTGTCCATTATTTTATGGATTGAGACCAGTTGTTTTGTTCTCAACATTGGGGCCCCGTATCGGTGTGTCCGTTCTTCAAGTTTAGGAAAGGTTTGAATGTGCCAGGTAGGAAAATGTGGGGAGTGGGTTAATTGGTGACCAGTAATCCAGAAATTTCGGAAAGGCTTGGTTTTGTTTTTTCAGGATTTCGTCCCATATTTGAAGGATATGTGGTGGAAGAAGGTTGATTGTAGGACATTTCCGTCCACCGGTCGAGCCAGGGTAGTGTTGTTAGGGTTGTGGGATAATTTAGTGACCACCCGACCCAACGTTACTTTCTGTATTATGAAAACCAGTCTAGTTATATGTTTTAGCCTATGCTCTATTGATATTGTTTTTATATCCGGAAGATATAGTTCCCTCGTCTTTCCTTTCGTTCTTGGTTGTGTTGCAAATTTAAGTCTGGGGGTTTTTCTTTCCCATATGTATTGGGTCATTAGTCCTTTGCAGGATTTGAAAAATTGGTGGCAGAGTTTGTATAGCTTGCATGGTTTATCATATTCTAGGCAAAACATTCATACGTTATAACATTAACTTTCCCAACACCAGGAGTGGTTTTGATTTTCCCAGTTGACCACCAGGTCTGAAGAAATGACGCCAGTGAGGGGGGTAGAAATTCAATTGGTATAGATCCTTAAGGTTTGTGGGATTTTGATTCCCCAGGTATTGACGGATTTTCCTGTGTTTTGAAGGGGAAAATTTTTGTGTTTTGATGGAGTTGAATATAATTTTCTGTAGGGAGATGTTTAGCACAATATGACTTTTTTTAAAGTTTACCTTTTTTAAAATTGCTCATAGAGCCATCGGTTTGTAATTTCTGCAGTAGTTCGGGATTGAAATATGGGGGTTAGAGATATATGGAGTACGTCATCTGCGTTCTATAAAGCTAGTTTATGGTTTATTTGGTTTATTGTTATGCCGGAGATGTCGGGGTTGGATCTGATATGGGTGTGGACAGGTATTCCTGGTTATAATATGACGTAGACGGTGAAAGGGGCCCCTGAGGGTGCGGCGTTGGTATATAATCGAAAGGATCGGACATTTTGGCCGTTAGTTTCTGACTTTGCAGAGTTTGTGGTGAGTTTATAGAAAAAACGCATTATTTTGTTTAGGCAAATATGGCCTACTCCGGCTTGAGACAGGGGCAGTCTTAGGAAATCCCAGCTGACCCTGTCAATGCCTTTCTTCTCTTCTGCGTCTAAGAAGAGGGGCAGGGGGAATTGTTGTTTGTGTGCTTGACTATTATATTATGGTTTGATGGTATTGCTCTTCTTCCTGCCAGGGATAAATCCCACTTGGTATCTATTGATCCAGTGGGGGCAAGAATTTTAGTTGAGGCAATCATTTTACATATATTTTTAATATCGATTAATTAATTAAAGATATGGTCGGTAACTACTGCATATAGACGGGTCCTATTGGGATTTGGGTAGTGCTACGATATGTGTTTCTAACCCTTTGTGGGGGGAAGGGAGACTCAGGGATATGTTGTTGTATAGTTTTGGGTAGTAGTGGTGATAATTCTTTTGGAAAGATTTGTAAATGGGGTTATGGAATCCGTCTGTGTCCTGGCTTTTGTTCCTTTGAGGAGGTAAGTTTGGTCTAATTCAGTATAGAACAGTGTGATAAAGGATGCTGTCTGTCTCTGGTGGTTAGGCATGTATGGCTGTTTCTCTTAGGTTTCCTTAGTTTCGTATTTTATGAGTGGAGGAGAGGTGGTGTGGTGTTTGAATTGCAATTAATCTTTGGATAGAACTGCTGGATTTGATTTCAGCGAGTCCTCCTACCTGTGCAAATTTCGATCTGATCTGATTTTTACCTTTGGAACAAACGTTTGTTTTTTTTTTTATTCCTAGGGAGTTAGCTCAGGGGTCTGCCACATTGTTGCTGGTTTCGATCATCATTCTGTTTTTGTTAGTCTTGTCTTAGCAATAGCTCTGTTAGCGTGTGCAGAAGTTGGGTTCGACTTGAAGTAATTCTTGATATGTGTGTTCGTCTCGTGTACTTTGTGTTGTAGTTTCTAATCTTAATATGTCTAATTGGTAAGTGTTGGAGCGATTATTGGGTAGCTTTCCCTTTTTACTCTGGTTGCCATGTTTTATTAAAATGACCCTCAGAACGCACTTTATGCTTCTATGGATGGGTATGGGGGCGTGTGGGTCAGATTGGTGGGGCCTTCCATAATATAGATATGTTCGTTGATATCTTGTATGCAATTTATCTCTTCTAAAGTGTTCGTTTAGTTCCATTCATGGTGGGTTTAGGTTTGTAGGTACTCTAATGGGACGGTAAACAGGTGGAGTGGTCCGACCATATGGATGTCCCACCGAGCAGTCTGGGAGCCATGATATAGATTGTGGAGATTAGAATATATCATTCTGCTGTAAGTGTTGTGGGGGGCTGAATAATATGTGAGTCTTTGTAGTGCTTTTGGGTGTAAACTATCCAGCATTCCATTGATTTGGTGTTCGTGCCGATTTTCCGTTTGAAGTTTATTGAGGGTCTGTAGGAGATATGTGTGTGTCTGAGGGGATCTAGTTTTTGGATCTATACTAGGTTTAAAAATCACCCCCAAGAATCATATTCCTCTGGCGAAATTGTAAGTTGTGTGAGATAATGATGCTAATTTATTGAGTTTTGGCCGAATGGGTAGATACAGTTGGCTAGTGTGAATGTTGTATTCATAATGTTAAGGTTTAGCATTATATATCTGCCTGTAAATCTATTTGTGTGTTTGTGATTACTGCGTTAGTTTTTGTGTGGAGGGATATGGAAACCCCTTTTGATTTAACTCTGGGTTTGTACTATGACAACCATTGATGTAGTTTTTCCCAGTATTGAAGGTAGTGCATTGTCACTAAACTGACGTCTCTTGAAGCAATTAATATGTCTTTTTTCTCTTTGTGGCATTTGTGTAGAATTCGAGCGTTTTGAGGAACGTTTAAACCGTTAGCGTTAATGTGAGACAATTAGCTTCGTCCCATAACGGCTTAACGTAGTTTCTAGCAAGTAGTGTAGCCGGGGCAGAGGAGATTAGGGGAGTTTTGGGGAGGATTGGTATTAGGAAATGTGGAGAGTGAGAGTATAAGCAGAAGATTTCTGTGCATACAAAGCTGACACCACCCCTGTATTTTGTGTCGATATTGTCGACCAGCGATAGGTGGTGTGGGGTGTTAAAATGGAGAGAGCATTTTACACTGCCCAGGGAGCCTGTTCCTGTGATCAGTTCCTGATCTGAAGTAAAAGTAGATTAAGGAAAAAAATAAGACTTATACATCTTAAACAACATATAAACATTATAAAAAAAATATAAAACATGACAGTCGGTGCCTGGTAAGAAACCTTAACGTTGACCTCCCGGTCCCTGGAGGTGTTTTATCCTGGTGGGATAGAGTTTTATCGCGGTTTCATTGGTGGTCACTTGCCCTTTGTTATCCTTTGCTTGGTGGTTAGGAATTGAAATTCCTTTTTGTTGGCCCCAAAAGCGAGTTTTTGGAAAGCGTGGGGGCTGGATTGCGGGTGTCAAGTTGAGTCTTTGTGGACTCTGTCCTTGTTGTTGAGTGGCTCCCCGACTAACGTCTGACCTTTTTCTTTGTGGGTTTTGGTCCTCTTCCAGCCTCTCTCGTCGGTGGCATATGAAGTAAAGGTAGGTTGATCCCATTCTGGTAGGGAGACTTGAGGTAATCCAATTTATTTAGGAACAGGGAGATTCGCCGGGCTGAAGATAGCGGTTTTGCCATCCTGTTTTGCTATAAGAGAGAATGGGAAGCCCCACTTGTATGGGATGTTACGTTACGTGTAATAGGGAAGTAGGGTTTAAGCGGCCCTTCTCTGTTGTAGTGTCCTTCGTGACAAGTCCCGAACAAGGACAGCTTAGCTTCGTTAAAGTTTATATCAGTGCAGTTTTCTTGCTTTTGCCATAATTTGATTTGCTCTTTAATTGAGTAATAGGTGTGACGCAGCAAATCATGTCCCTCGGCCTGGAGTCAACTGTCTCCCTGGGGCCAAAGCTCGATGCGCTCTGTCCAGTTCCATGGGAGAGTCCTCTGGCGTCTCTAGCGGTATTAAGATTTTTTTAAGACTTTGGGTGGTCTCTGGCGTAGTATATTTTCGGGGAGGCCTCTTAATACCCTTATGTTGTTTCTCTCTCTGCGGCCTTCTATTCTCAAGGTCATCGACTGGTTAGAGGGACGGGAAGTGCCTTTTGGCCTGTCATATCAGCGCCTATTTGTGCTAAGGCGGCTTCGTGTTGTTCGGTTTTGTGTTTCTAGCTCTCCTACTTTTGCTGATGTCTTTTATGTCGGCGCGCACGATGCAATCTCCTCCTTGCAGGTCTGCTCTAACCCTCCGTTAGGAGGTTAGCGAAATCTCCCTAGTGGCAGTGAACTTAAGACCGACCTGAGTCGTCCAATCGCTGCCGCGTCTTCTTCCGAGTCTGAGGGAGAGCTGAGGTTTCCTCGTGGTTTGGGCTCTCACTGCGCGTATTCTTTTTAGGTCCAGCCGCCATCTTGGATTTGAGTCCGATTTAGTTTTTGTTGAAAAACTTATTCAGTTGGGATTGGTGGCTCCGATTTGTGAGGCTGGTGTCTTTGGGGGTTATGTTTACCCATATCGTGTCCGTGGTTACCTTGGGGCAATATGCTCTTCTGTAACGGGGGTGAGATCAGATAAACTATCCAAACCCCTGGATTCCAATCTGCAGTATTTCAACCTTCCGGATTACCATTAATTATTTATATATAAACTTTGACTTTCCTTGTGATGATTATTCCTCGTGGACTGATTAGAGATAGAGAGGAAACTGAAGCTGGCCAGTCACTTTGCAAAATTCTCAAATGATCATATTTAATTTTTAATGTTAAAGGTAATGTGAGCTTGCCTTCAAGGAAATACTATCAGGCTCATTTACCCAGAGGCGCTATCTCTCTGGGTAAAAGTCCTGTTCGCGGTTCAATATCGCGTTCGCAAATGTGAGATTTACCCAATACGGGATTTTAACGCCAGCTATTTATACTATAGGGGAGATTTAGTTATATGGGTGTGTGTGTTTGTCATTTCTACTATGTGGGATATTTTATTTTATGTCTGTGTCATTTTTACTATTGGGGACATTTTATTAAATGGCTGTGTGTGTCATTTATAATATGGGGGCATTTTATTATAGAGGTATTTTCATTTATACTTTGTGTGTCATTTTATACTATGATGGACAATTTATTATATGGAGGTGCGTGTCATTTATACTATTGGGGGACATATTATATGGGTGTGTGTGTGTCATTTATAATATGGGGGGCATTTTATTATAGGGGTATTTTCATTTATACTTTGGGGACATTTTATTATATGGGTAGATGTGTCATATATACTATGTGGGACATTTTATTATATGGGGATGAACCCAAACTCAAAACCACAAAAAAACAATTTATTATAGGGAGGTGCGTGTCATTTATACTATTGGGGGACATATATATGGGTGTGTGTGTGTCATTTATAATATGGGGGGCATTTATTATAGGGGTATTTTCATTTATACTTTGGGACATTTTATTATATGGGTAGATGTGTCATATATATATGTGGGACATTTATTATATGGGGATGAACAACCCCCTTTTGAATGCACCTGGGGGTGTTGGTTGATTCACTAGATCAGATCCCAACCCCTGGC
>CM033469.1:203293918-203309638 GCA_019447015.1 Hymenochirus boettgeri | reverse complement strand
TGTGCGCATTCATTATTCTATGGGGATATTTAGTATATGGGTGTGTGCTGTGTGTTCTGTATACTATGGTAGGATAATTTTTTATATTGGGAGAACCAACCCCCTTTTGGAATCGCACCTGGGGGTGTTGGTTGATTCGGCTTAGATAGGATCAATATTTAACAAGGGCCGAATACAGCTGTGGGGTGTTGGTTTGATTCGCTAGTTCGGACTCCCAAACCCCTGACTGAAAGCACGTGAAGCGTTGTTGGTTGATTCGCCAGATCGGATCCACCGGGCCAAACGCAAAACTGAAGGGTTGTGTTGAGTCAGCTAGATGGATCCCAAACCCAGGCGAAACACACCTGTAGGGTTTTGGTGAGTGCCGATCGGATCCACCCAGTTGAAGGCAACTGTGGAGTGTTGGTTGATCGCTAGTTAGGATACCAACCCCTTTGCTTGAAAATTCACTTAAAGGTTGTTGGTTATTAGCACATCGGATAACAACCCGGGCAAAAAAGCAACTGTAAGGTTGTTGGTTGATTCGATGAGGATAGATCCCAACCCTGGACCCGAACACACTGTAGAGTTTTGGTTGTTTCGCCAGATCGAGATCCCAACCCTGGTTAATGAAACCTTGTGGAGTGTTGGTTGATTCCTGGTCGGGATCCCAACCCTTATCGAAAAAAAACATGAAGAGTGTTTGCGTGATCGCAAATCCTGGATCCAACCGGTGGCTGAAGCTCCTCTGAAGGGTGTTTGTGATTGCTAGTTCGGATCCCAACCCCTGGCTGAATTACCTGGGGGTCTGTTGGTTGATCACCAAGATTGGGATCCTAAACACCCGGCTAATTCCCTTACAGGATGTTGGTTGATTCGCTAGTCGGATCCCAACCCCCTGAATGAAAGCATGAGGTTGTTGGTTGATTCGCCCAGATCGGATCCCAACCCGGGCCAAAAGCAACTGAAGGTTCGTTGGTTTGATTCGCTAGATCAGATCCCAACCAGGCCGAAACACACCTGTAGGGTTGCTTGATTTCGCCCAGATCGAATCCCAAACCCCAGGCGGAATGCAACAACTGTGGAGTGTTGGTGATCGCTAGTCGGATGGATCCCACCCCTGTGCTGAACTCACTTAAAGGTTGTTGGGTTTGGTGTCTGAATGCAACCTTTCCCAGAGGGCAAGGATTTTGGGCAGTAATTCTAAACTGCATGCTTACCAACGCTGAGCAAGAGACAAGGGTCTGTGACGTCCTCACAGCACAACGTTAGGTACAGAATAACAGCCTCAAACAAACAAGTTGGATTATAGATGTTTGGGATATAAAACTATCCCAACCCCTGGATGCAACTCAGGATCTCAACTGCGGATTACCATTATATGATTTTGAAAAAGTTGACTTCATTGTGATGGATTCCTTGTGTGGGAACTGAAGCTGGCTAGCCTTCTGCTTTGACGCAGGGCACGTGACGTCTCAACTGATATATTTAAATTTTTAATGTTAAAAGGCATGTAAGTCACCCTCACAGTTTCAACTGAATACATTACAACTCTATAATTCACATTGCCTAGTGCATTGTTTTTCTACTCAATTTGGGCCCTTGTATAGGATCTCATTCTAAAGTCATCTGTATTGACAGTGGGCGGGGCTGTCAATCAAGCCTTGTCAGTTGGCGTAACGAGGAAACACTGGCCCCAAACAAAAAACTATGATGGGGACCCTGTCCGATGCTTTATACACAGTGGTTTTCTGGGAGGAGGCTTGATCGTCCATAGCAACATTAGAAGATTTGGGCTCCCTTGCGGTAGATCCTCTTCTTCTCGGAGTTATGCCCTGTCCATTACTAGCATAAGGATCAATGAGTGTACCCATGGCGAAATTTCAGGATTTTTGTACATTGAACTATAACAAAGCAACAAGCCACAAAATGTGGATTAATTCAAGATTTTTGGTAAATTTCTGGCAGCCATTACGTAAAGGGTAAACTATAGTAAAAAAATTTGTTTTCCCAAATTATCAAAAAATTATTTTTTTTAACCTTCAACTTATACAGGGCACACACCTGCTGACGACCCTTTTATTCCCTGTGGCAGGATACTGAAGGGTAACTGTAGTCAAAAAATAAATCTGATCAATAATCAAATAGTTTTCCCCCCAAGCAGGGGCATAACTAGAAACTCAGTGGGATCGGGCCCCCCACACCACTCTCTTGTCATCTATCCTCTAATCTGTATAGTGAGCCGGCATGCCCCCCTCACATAGGGCCCGTGGGCAGTAAGTCCCCCCATACCATGGACCTAATGTGGGCACATGCCCCCCTCTACATAGGGCCCGTGGGCAGTAAGTCCCCCCCATACGCATAATGTATATAGTTAGAATAGTTTATACTGTTTTTATTAGAGTTTATGGGTTTTAATTGTTTGCACTTTACTTTTATTTCAATGTTAAAGCTTTTGACTTAAAGATTTAACTAATGACTCTTATAATTGCCTGATTTCTTAACCAAACATACTTTGCTTCAGATTTATTTTTCATATTTCTCTTTATTGAGCAGATGTTGTAAGGCATTTCCTGTTAGGTTAGCTTTAGCTAGCATTTGTTAGGTTAGGTAGGTTAGACTAGTTAGGTTAGTAGGTCCCTGCTGAAGAGTCTACCTTGAGTGGTAGCAGGGCTTACAAATCTTTTGGCAAAATTTTATGTCATACTAATGTATATTAGATGTACTAATCTCATTCAGTTAACGTGGCAACTCCATAGGCAGGCTGCGAGATACAGTTTTGCTCAGATGGCAAAACACCTAGAGACACCCCTGTAAAACCACCCCCTATGCAGGGCCATTTGGTGGACAGTAAGCCCCCTTGCAGGGCTGTGGGCAGGAGTCCCCCCATACGCATGGACGTGGGCAGTAAGTGGGCAGCATGCCCCCCTCTACATAGGGCCCGTGGGCAGTAGCCCCCCCATATGCATGACCGTGGGCAGTAATGTGGGCAGCATGCTCCCCTTACATGGGCCCTGGGAGTAAGTCCCCCCATACGCATGGACGGGGCAGTAAGTGTGGGCAGCATGCCCCCTCTACATAGGGCCCTGGGCAGTAAGTCCCCCAGACGATGGCCGTGGGCAGTAAGTGTGGGCGCATGCCCCCCCTCTACTAGGGCCGTGGGCAGGTAAGTCCCCATTGCATGGACCGTGGGCAGGAAAGTGTGGGCAGCATGCCCCCTCTACATAGGGCCGTGGGCAAGTAAGTCCCCCCATACATGGACCGTGGGCGTAAGTGTGGGCAGCATGGCCCCCCCTCTACATGGGCCCCATGGCCAGTAAGTCCCCCCCATACGCAATGACCCGTGGGACAGTAAGTGGGGCGCATGCCTCCCCTCTACATAGGTCCGTGAGCAAGAAAGTCCCCCATACGCATGGACCGTGGGCAAGTAAGTGGGGCAGGCATGCCCCCCTCACATAGGACCATGGACAAGTTAAGTCCCCCCATACGTATGGACTGTGACGTAAGTGTGGGCAGAATGCCCCCCTATACATAGGGCCTGTGGGCAGTAGTAAGTCCCCCATACGCATGGACCATGGCAGTACGTGTAGGCCGAGAATGCCCCCCTCGACATAGGGCCCGGGGCAGTAAGTCCCCCCATATGCCATGGATCGTTGGCAGTAAGTGTGGCAGCATGCCCCCCCTCTACATTAGGGCTAGTGGGCAGGAAGTCCCCCATACGCTGAGAGGACCGTGGGCGTAAGTGTGGCAGCCTGGCCCCCCTCTACATAGGGCCCATGTGGCAGTACGACCCCCATACGAATGGACCTGGACAGAAGTGTAGGGAGCATGCACCCCCCCTCTACCATAGGGCCGTGGGAAGTAAGCCCCCCCATATGCATGGACTGTGGGCAGTAAGTGTGGGAGAATGCCCCCCTCTACATAGGGACTGTGGGCAGTAAGGCTCCACCTCACAGAATGGAACGTGGGCATTAAGTTAGTGGGCAGCATGCCCCCCCTCCTTTACATAGGGCGTGGCAGTTGAGGAACACTCACTGGGAGAAATTGTATGTATCGACACACTCATTGGCAACACTTGTATGGGGAGCATTTTATTAATGGGTGGGGTGTGTCATTTATACTTGTGGGAATTTATTATATGGGGTAGTGTGTGTCATTATACTATGAGGGAGTTTTTATATGGGGTGTGTGTGTTTGTCATTTCCTAATGTGGGTATTGTTTTTTTGTCTGTTCATTTTACTATTGGGGACAATTTTATTAAATGGCTGTGTGTGCTATTATAATATGGGGGCATTTTATTATAGAGGGTATTTTCATTTATACTTTGTGTGTCATTTATACTATGGGACAATTTATTATATGGAGGTGTTGTGTCATTTACTATTGGGGACTTTATTATAGGGTGTGTGTGTCATTTTAATATGGGGGCATTTATTATAGGGGTATTTATTTATACTTGGGGACATTTTTTATATGGGTGGGATTATTATACTATGGAATTTATTATATGGGTGAATGCAATAATATACATTTTATATATGGGGGTGCACTTAATACTATGGGGTTTTATTATGGGTGTGGTGTTGGATACTATGGACATGTTATGATCCAACCCCTGCGAACACTGGGGGTGTTGGTTGATTCGCAGATCGGATCCCAACCCCCACTGACAGCACTGAAGGTTGTGTTGATTCGTTCAGATCGGATCCCAACCCCCGGGCCAAACCAACTGAGGTGTTGGTTGATTCGCTAGATCGGATCCCAACCCCAGGCCGAACACACCTGTAGGGTTTTGGTTGATTTGCCAGATCGGATCCCAACCCTTCTGACTGCACGTGAAGGTTGTTGGTTGATTTGCCATATCAGGATCCCAACCCCTGATTCCAATCTGCAGGATTTCAACCTTTTCGGATACCATTATATGACTTTGAAAACTTTACTTTCCTCGTGATGATTATTTTCTATATGGACTGATTAGAGATGGAGAGGAAACTGAAGCGGCCAGAACTTGCTTGTCAGAGAAAACCGGTGTAGTCACTCATGATCTATTTCATTTTTTAATGTTTTAAAGAATGTATTTGCCTTCAAGGAAATCCATCAGGCTCATTTACCCAGAGGCGCTCATCTCTCTGGGTTAAAAGTCATGATCCGGTTAAATATCGCGTTTCGCGGATCGTGGGATTTACCCATACGGGATTTTAAAGCCAGCATTTGCTGGCAGTAAAATCTGCGCTACAACCAGCGCAAACGCGATAGTGAATTGAGCAGCGTCGGAGAGCAGATGATTTTGGTAACCCTCGCATCCGACGCGGATATGGAGATAAAGTCGCGCTAACGTTTTAGCGCAACTTTGGCACCATATATTGACTAGCAAGTCTGGGCAATGGCTACAATGTGTTACAGTAGGGTTGTGAATTCCCATTGTTATTTGGTGGTTTGGAGCAGATGTGTGGGTGTCTGTGATCCACCATTTACACCACTGGGAGCAAACGTTGTATGTGCTAGAACACTCACTGGGGAGAACTTTTATTGCACCATCACACATTCTATGGGCAAACTTGTATTGGAAGCATTTTAGTACATGGGTTTGTGTTGTGGTATGCAGCTTATAATATGTGGGTATTGTATTATATGGGGGTAGAGGGTGGTCAAATTAACTATGGGGGAGATTTTGTTATATGGATGTGTGTGTTTGTATTTAACTATGTGGAATATTTTATTTTATGTCTGGGTCGTTTAAATATTGGGACATTTATTATATGGCTGTGTGTGTCCATTTATACTATGGGGTAGTTTTTGTTATAGGGCGGGTGGTGATTGTCATTCTACTTATGTGGGATATTTTATTTTATGTCTTGTTATTTATCCTATGGGGGACATTTTTACTAGGCGGTGTATGTCATTATAATTTAAGGGGGCAGCATTTTATTATAGAGTTATGTTCAGTATACTTTGGTGTCAGTTATACTATGGTGGACCAAGTTATTATATTGGAGGTGTGGTCATGTATACTATTGGGGACATTTTATTATATGGCTGTGTGTGTCATTTATTAATATGGGGGGCATTTTATATAGAGGTTTTTTCATTTATACTTTGGGGGACCCTTTTTATTAATTGGTGGGGGGTTATTTAGTGCTTTGGGGGGACATTCATTAAAGGGTGATGTTGTCTAAGACTAGGGGGAATTTAATATATGGGTGTGTGAATATTTATACGTGGGGATACTTTATTTAGGTTGAGTGTGGTGTCTGTATACTATGGAAGGACATTGGTAGTATATGGGGAATGACCAAACCCCTTGTGAATGCTACATGGGGTTGTTGATTTGCTTAGTTTAGGATCCCAACCCGATGAACGCACTTGAAGGGTGTTGGTTGATTCCAGATCGGATCCCACCCAGGGCCACAAATGGAAAACTGAAGGTGTTGGTGATTGCACATAGATCCCATCTCTGACTGAATGCACTTTTCCCAGAAGGAAAAGGAAAGATGCAGTAAGTCTAACACTACTGCTAACGCTGGCAAGAAGAAAAATCAGGCCCCGTTGACGGCCTACCCCGCTTAGGTTAGGTACAGAGACTAACAGCCTCAAGCCAACAAGGTGACTGTAGATGTTTGGGGATATAACTTTCAACCCCGGGATTCCAATCTGCAGGATTTCCACCTCCGGATTACATTATATGGTCTTTGAAAACTTTGACTTTTCTCGTGATGATTATAACCCCAGGCTGAATACAGCTGTGGGGTGTTGGTTGATTCGCTAGTTCGGATCCCAACCCCTGACTGAAAGCACTTGAAGGTTGTTGGTTGATTTGCCAGATCGGATCCCAACCCCGGGCCAAACGCAACTGAAGGTTGTTGGTTGATTCGCTAGATCGGATCCCAACCCCAGGCCGAACACACCTGTAGGGTTTTGGTTGATTCGCCAGATCGGATCCCAACCCCAGTCTGAATGCAACTGTGGAGTGTTGGTTGATTCGCTAGTTCGGATACCAACCCCTTTGCTGAACTCACTTAAAGGTTGATGGTTGGTGTCTGAATGCACCTTTCCCAGAGGGAAAGGATGCAGTAAAACTCAAAACCACAAAAAAACAATTTATTATAGGAGGTGCGTGTCATTTATACTATTGGGGGACATATATATGGGTGTGTGTGTGTCATTTATAATATGGGGGGCATTTATTATAGGGGTATTTTCATTTATACTTTGGGACATTTTATTATATGGGTAGATGTGTCATATATATATGTGGGACATTTATTATATGGGGATGAACCCAACCCCCTTTTGAATGCACCTGGGGGTGTTGGTTGATTCACTAGATCAGATCCCAACCCCTGGCCGAATACACCTGTGGGGTGTTGGTTGATTCGCTAGTTCGGATCCCAACCCCTGACTGAAAGCACTTGAAGGTTGTTGGTTGATTTGCCAGATCGGATCCCAACCCCGGGACAAACGCAACTGAGGGTTGTTGGTTGATTCGCTAGATCGAATCCCAACCCCAGGCCGAACACACCTGTAGGGTTTTGGTTGATTCGCCAGATCGGATCCCAACCCCTGACTGAAAGCTTGAAGGTGTGGTTGATTTGCCAGATGGATCCCAACCCCGGGACAAACGCAACTGAGGGTTGTTGGTTATTCGCTAGATCGAATCCCAACCCCAGGCCGAAAACACCCCGACCCGTCCAAGGTCACTAGCTACAAAAAGCCGAATTAATATTTATTATTAATTATAAAACTATATGATGTTTTTTTAGCATATTAACGCTAAAAACACTTAAGGGACAGTTCAGTGGAAATTATCATTATTTGTAAATCCTTAGTTGTGTATTGCCATACTAATTATTTCACATATTATCTCCCATTTTAAAAAATAAGTTGATTTCATACTTTTTGCTGTCTCCCTGCTTTTGAGATTAGTGAGCTGCCATTTCATTAGGGGTCCTGCAAGCAGGAAGTAAGTATTTTGGTTGCATTATTTATACACACACAAAAAGCTGAATCAGCTGATGAAGGCGAATAGGAGGGGGAAATGCTCTTTGTTCTTTAAAGTATATGTATTTGCACTGAACTTTTCCCTTAAAGCCTGATATACTAAGTTGCTTAATAAATGTTAGAAAAAGATTTTTATTTACGGTATAAAGGTTGGACCAATAGATATCATTCTTTATACCACAACTACTACTGTTTGGACTAAACATTTAACAACACATTACAGTTAACGACTAAAATCAGGACTAGAGAGATATTTATGTTTACAAAAAACTCTTGGGTATATGTGGGTGTATGTGAATGTGTGTATACGTGTGTGTGTGGGGGGGTAGGTAATTTTTTGTGCGGTTGTGTGTATCAATATGAGTGTACATGATTATGTGTGTGAATAGATATTGTGTGGTATGTGTGGATGCGTGTATTAGATGTTGTGTATATGTGGGTGTATGTGAATGTGTGTGTGGGGGTTTTGTGTACATATGAATGTGTATATAGATATTTTTGTGTACAATGTGTGTATGTGTATCAATGTGAGTGTAAATGTTTGTGTCTGTGTGCATACAATTGTGTTTGTATATGAATGAGATTGTACTTGCATGTGTGTATAAATAAGATATAATCAAATAACAAAAACATTATTTTTACAGTATTGCTTGGATTTCATAACATTTATTAGAAAACATACTGTAGGGAGAGACAACATAATAACAACTAACCTGAGGAAAAACCACTGCTGAACTAAAAAATAGAGGGAAAATCAAAGCCAACCCACTGTAATCACCCCCACCCCGCACACACACAAATATTATACATATATCACATACGAAAAGCTGTTTGTCCATCAAACAGATGTTTACATCCCTCTCCCCATCCTCTGTCCAATGAGAAGAAGGAATAATATTGGGAGATCCAGCATGCAAGCCAATACAGTGGAGCACGCGATCTCCTTAGAAAAAGTCACAATTTGATTGGACAAGTCATCCTATGCGGGGTCATACCATCACGGCCAACGCTGGATGGACTGCGCATGTGTCCTCGCTGTGGTCGATCGGGACATGCCCACAGAGAGACGTAACTGACCGGGGGTGAAATTAATTTGTGATTGGAGGCTTGGATCAGAATAAGTAGAGAGAGCTAGAGGGTGAAACACTGAGGTATTGTTTGCCTTCAATTATTTGTATCCTCCAGCTTTTGTGATTTCTGCCAGTTTAGTGTTCCTTTAAAGGAAAATGCCTGAAATAGATACTGGGGCCCATGGATGGCTCCAGACAGGCCCCCCCCTGGCATCTGGGCCCTAGGCACTTGCCTCGGGTGCCTTGTCTATAATCCGGCCCTGGTTCTGACCTAACAATGTCTGATGTACTGGGGTTTCTTACCTAACAGTGTTTGAATTACTGGGGTTTCTACCTAACTGTCTGATGTACTGGGGTTTCTTACCTAACATGTCTGATGTACTGGGGTTTCTTCTAACAGTGTCTGATACTGGGTTTCTTACCTAACAGTGTTGATGTACTGGGGTTTCTTCCCTAACAGTGTCTGATGTACTGGGTGTTCTTACCTAAAATGTCTGATGTACTGGGTTTCTACCTAACATTGTTTGATGTACTGGGGTTTCTTACCTAACAGTGTTTGATGTACTGGGGTTTCTTACCTAACAGTGTCTGATGTACTGGGGTTTCTTACCTAACAGTGTCTGATGTACTGGGTTTCTTACCTAACAGTGTTTTGATGTACTGGGTTTCTTACCTCGTGTCTGATTTACTACTGGGTTTCTTACCTAACAGTGTCTGAGTACTGGGTTTCCTACCTAACAGTTTTGATGTACTGGGGTTTCTTACCTAACAGTGTTTGAACGTACTGGGGTTTCTTACCTAACAGTGTCTGACGTACTGGGTTTTCTACCTAACGTGTTGATGTACTTGGGTTTCTTACCTACACAGTGTTTTGATGTACTGGGGTTTCTTACCTAACAGTGTCTGATTTACTGGGGTTTCTTAACCTAACAGTGTCTGATGTACTGGGGTTTTCTTACTAACAGTGTCTGATGTACTGGGTTTTCTTACCTAACAGTTTTTGATGTACTGGGGTTTCTTCACCTAACAGTGTTTGATGTACTGGGGTCTTACCTAACAGTTTGACTGGGGTTTCTTACCTACAGTGTCTGATGTACTGGGGTTTCTTATCTAACAGTGTCTGATGTACTGGGGTTTTATCTAACAGTGTTTGGTGTACTGTGGTTTATACCTAACGTGTTTGATGTCCTGAAGGTTTCTGACCTAACAGTGTCTCTGACTGAAGGTCTGACCTACCAGTATCTTGCAAATCTTTAGCATTGTTTCATAAAAAGATGCATCAAAATGTGGTTTGTGGGAGCACTCCTTGGGGATATTTATAAGTTCATATAGCGGTACTAATTTGACCCTCAAGAAAACGCTTGCTAATGTTCCTTTAATATGAAACTTTTCTTTAGAAACATTTTTACCATCTTATATATCTGGGAATTATTGTAGGTTTTACCATTGCTAGTCAACGCAGACTCAAATTTATTGATTGGTTGGGTGTTTATCACATTTATATAGGACATTTGCAGAGAGCAGGTTTATATCAATCTTGTCTTGATTGGCTGAAGACAATGATCTCATTAATATTAAGTTGCTTTGAATGCACATCACACAACACATTTATCAAATATTTCTTTGACTTTAGACTTTCAAGGTGAGTGCAGCTCCACTTTCACTCTTCTAATAATATGTAAATAATAATATAGACTGATAAATCACATTGAGAAAATGTTTATAGGTAAAATCATGGGATTAGGTTTTGATTTATTATTATATGTCTAATCCTGGGTAGGTACATTGATGGACCCATCTTTGGCCATGTAAGGTAGAAAATGTCAGTTTGTTAACTGGAAATGTGTATTATTGCTTCTATCCATGTAGATCAGGAATCTCTGTGTATTAATCGGGTTTCTTATACTGGGTGACGGACACCCTGATGTGTACTTGAGAGGGACGAGATCTGGAAATATTGGTAGTCAATGCATTGTAACAGCCATTTTCACTTTTCCATGTTTTACAATACAATTGTTTTTGTGGATATTTACATAGTAATTACACTATATTCTGTGTAAAACACACACCTGGGCAGAATTTTCATTTCCAAATGTGCTTCAGTTTGAATCAATAGAAATATCATGGGTCTATTCTTATAGTAGGTATGGAAATGGCAGTTGTGCCATCATGTGGCTGAGTGATTTCAATGTCCATTGAATGTCCACATCACCTGCATGGGGGGGACACAATTTTTTAGCAGTGAAATATTTATTCTGAAAACAATATTTGGTGGCAGAATGAGAGATCACTTGAACCTATTCCTGTTATTTTTAGGAGATTTTAGTGCTATTGGGAGTTTTAGTTCTGCTACTTTGATAATCCTACAAGAGACAATGGATGCACACCCCTAATGGCCATTTACTGTATATGTTCCAAGATTCTCACAATGTTTGAAGTTATTTCTGCCTCCAGCTGCTCTTAGTCCAATGCTTTTTTTTGTTTTTTGGGGTATTTTTTGAGCTATGTAGTTCTATTTGAGTGTTTGAATATATTTCTGTATATTTGAATTCTTTTTAATCTTTCCAGTGATTGGATCATCACGGAGGCAAACATCTCTGTACCAGTCCCATTCACAGGGGGAAAACTTGTATGTACCACACACTCACTGTGGGCAAACTTGCATGTACCAGTGACTGTTGGCAAACTTGTATGTATCAGTCACACTCACTATTTGCAAACTTGTATTATGCCAGTCATTGGGCAAACTTAAATATACCAGTCACATTCACTGGGGGCAAAGTTGTATGTGCCAATGATCTGGACCTAGGACAGTTTCTGCTTCATTAACAGCCGTTTAAGGTGATCTACCAACAGCACCGTGAGTACCACCAGCGCCCAGCAGGACCAGCAGCACCACTGCAACAGCAGCAGACACCTACCACAGTGGAGAGGACCTTCTGACTAATAAATTGTGTGCAGATGTAAGGACTAGTAAGTCTAACACTGCACGCTACAACGCTGGGCAAGAAGAACATTGAGCCCGTGACTGTCCTACCCAGCTCGGTTGGGTACAGAAACTAACAGCCTCAAGCCAACAAGTTGGATTATAGATGTTTGGGATATAACTATCCAAACCCTGGATTCCAATCTGCAGGATTTCAACCTTCCGATTACCATTATATGACTTTGAATCTTTGACTTTCCTCATGATGATTATTTCTATATGGACTGATTATAGAGATGAGAGAACCTGATCTGGCCAGACCTCGCTTTGACTCGGAAACCGTGAGTTCTCAGATCATTTTTTAATGTTAAAGGTAATGTGAGCTTGCCTTCAAAGAAACGCATCAGGCTCATTATACCCAGAGCTGCTATCGCCCTGGGTAAAAGTCCTATTCGCAGTTCAATATCACGTGTCATTTATAGGTAAGAGGTATTTCATTTATACTTTGTGTGTGCATTTATCTATGATGACAATTTATTATATGGAGGTGTGTGTCATTATACTATTGGGGGACATATTATATGGGTGTTGTTGTCATTTATAATATGGGGGCATTTTATTATAGGGGTATTTCATTTATACTTTGGGGACATTATTATATGTATATACATTTTATTATATGGGTAGATGTGTCATATATACTATGTGGGACATTTTATTATATGGGGATGAACCCAACCCCCTTTTGAATGCACCTGGGGGTGTTGGTTGATTCGCTAGATTGGATCCTAACCCAAGGCCGAATACACCTGTGGGGTGTTGGTTGATTAGCTAGTTCGGATCCCAACCCCTGACTGAAAACACTTGAAGGTTGTTGGTTGAATTGCCAGATCGGATCCCAACCCCGGGCCAAACACAACTGAAGGTTGTTGGTTGATTCGCTAGATCGGATCCCAACCCCAGGCCGAACACACCTGTAGGGTTTTGGTTGATTCGCCAGAACGGATCCCAACCCCCATCTGAATGCATTTGTGGAGTGTTGGTTGATTCGCTAGTTCGGATCCCAACCCCTTTGCTGAACTCACTTGAAGGTTGTTAGTTGATTTGCCAGATCAGATCCCAACCCCTAGATTCCAATCTGCAGGATTTCAACCTTCCGGATTACCATTATATGACTTTGAAAACTTTGACTTTCCTCGTGATGATTATTTTCTATATGGACTGATTAGAGATGGAGAGGAAACTGAAGCGGGCCAGACACTCTGATTTGACTCAGGAAACCGTGAGTTCTCGAATGATCATATTTCATTTTTAATGTTAAAGGTAATGTTTGCCTTCAAGGAAATACCATCAGGCTCATTTACGCAGAGAGGCTATCTCTCTCTCGTGGGCAGTAAGTCTCGCCCATATGCATGGACTGTGGGCAGTAAGTGTGGGCAGCACGCCCCCCCTCTACATAGGGCCCATGGGCAGTAAGTCCCCCCCATACGCATGGACCGTGGGCAGTAAGTGTGGGCAGCATGCCCCCTTCTACATATGGCCCATGGGCAGTAAGTCCCCCCTATACGCATAATGTGATATATTTAGAATAGTTTTATACAGTTTTATTAGAATTTATGGGTTTTAATTGTTTACACTTTACTTTTTTTTCATAATATTGAAAGCTTTTGACTAAAAGATTTAACTAAATTACTTTTTGAATTTGCCTGAATTTCTTAACCAAACATACTTTGCTTCAGATTTAATTTTTTTTCATATTTCTCTTCATTGAGCCAGATGTTGTAAAAAGGCATTTTCTATGGTTAGGTTAGCTTTAGCTAGCATTTGTTAGGTTAGGCTAGATTAGACTGGTTAGGTTAGTTAGGTCCCTGCTGAAAGAGTCTACCTTGACGTGGTAGCAGGGCTTACAAATCTTTTGGCCAAAATATTTTATTCTTTATTAATTATGTTGAGGCTGCAGATACAGTTTTGCTCAGATGGCAAAAACCCTAGAGACACCCCTGTAAACCCACCCCCCTATATGCAGGGCCCTTGGGCAGTAGCCCTCCCATATGCAGGGCCCTTGGACAGTAAGCCCCCCCATATGCAGGGCCTGTGGGCAGTAAGTCCCCCCCATACGCATGGACCGTGGGCAGTAAGTGTGGGCAGCAACAAAGATACCCTCTAAATAGGGCTCGTGGGCAGAGTTAAGTCCCCCCCCCTACGCAGGGACCGTGGGCAGTAAGTGTGGGCAGGCATGCCTCCCATATAATAGGGCCCGCTGGTCGAGTAGAGTCCTCCCCCACCCCCCAAACGCATAATGTGATTTAGTTAGATAAGTGTATACTGTTTTATTTTAGTTATAGGTTCTCAATTGTTTGCACTTTACTTTTATTTCATAGTATTGAAAGCTTTTGAACTAAAAGATTTAACTAAATGACTTATTAAATTTGCTGGATTTCTAACAAAACATTCTTTACTTCGATTTTTTTTTTTTTTCATATTATCTCTTATTGAGCTAGATGTTGTAAAAAGGCATTTCCTATGGTTAGGTTAGCTTTAGCTAGCATTTTGTTAGGTTAGGCTAGGTTAGACTAATTAGGTTAGTTAGGTTCCTGCCTGGAAGAGTACTACCTTGACGTGGGTAGCAGGGGCTACAAATCTTTTGGCCAAAATATTTATTCTCATTAATTCATGTTGAGGCTGGCGAGATAACCGAGTTTTTTCTCAAAAGGCAAAAAACCTAGAGACCACCCCTGTTAATCCACCCTATAGCACGGGCCGCTTTTGGGCAGTAAGCCACCCCCATGATGCAGGCCTTGGAAATAAGCCCCCCATATGCAGGGTGGCCCGTGTGCATAAGTCCCCCCCATACGCATGGACCGTGGGCAGGAAGTGTGGGCAGCATTGCCTCTCCTCTCATCGGGCCGTGGGCGAGTAAATCACCCCCATACGCATGGACGTGGGCAGTAAATGTTGGCAGGATGCCTCCCCTCTAACTAATGGCCCGTGGGCAGTAAGTCCCCCCATTAGCATGGACCATGGGCAGTAAGTGTGGGGCAGCATGCCCCCCTCTACTAAGGCCTGTCGGTAAGTCCCCCCAATACGCATGGACGCGTGGGCAGTAAGTGTTGGCAGCATGCCCACCCTTCTACATAGGGCCTGTGGGCAGGAAGTCCCCCCCATAGCATAATGTGATATAGTTAGAATAGTTTATACTGTTTTATTATAGTTTATATGTTTTAATTGTTGGCACCTTACTTTTATATCATAATATTGAAAGCTTTTGACTAAAAGATTTAATAAATGAATTATTAATTTGCCTGGATTTCTTAACCAAACATACTTTGCTTCAGATTTAAATTGTTTTTCATATTTCTCTTTATTAAACCAGATGTTGTAAAAAGGCATTTCCTATGTTAGGTTAGCTTAGCTAGCATTTGTTAGGTTAGGCTAATGTTAGACTAGTAAGGTTAGTTAGGTCCCTCTGAAAGAGTCTACCTTGACGTGGTAGCAGGGCTTACAAATTCTTTTTGGCAAAATATTTATTCTTCATTAATTATCGTTGAGAGGGATAGCAGATACAGTTTTGCCTCAGAAGTGCAAAACCACTTAGACAACCACTGTATACCGCCCACATATGCAGGCCCTTGGGCAGTAGTCCCCCCCTATGCAGGGCCCTTGGACAGTAAACCCCCCCCCATATGCAGGGGACCCAACTATAGGCCAAACCACAGAGTTGGCAGTGACCACAAAGGTAGCCAGCA
>CM033469.1:203250301-203293720 GCA_019447015.1 Hymenochirus boettgeri | reverse complement strand
TTTTTTTTTTTTTCCATATTTCTCTTTATTGAGCTAGATGTTGTAAAAAGGCATTTCCTATGGTTAGGTTAGCTTTAGCTAGCATTTGTTAGGTTAGGCTAGGTTAGACTAATTAGGTTAGTTAGGTCCCTGCTGAAAGAGTCTACCTTGACGTGGTAGCAGGGCTTACAAATCTTTTGGCCAAAATATTTTATTCTTCATTAATTATGTTGAGGCTGCAGATACAGTTTTTCTCAGAAGGCAAAAACCCTAGAGACACCCCTGTAATCCACCCTATATGCAGGGCCCTTGGGCAGTAGCCCCCCCATATGCAGGGCCCTTGGAAAGTAAGCCCCCCCATATGCAGGGCCCGTGGGCAGTAAGTCCCCCCCATACGCATGGACCGTGGGCAGGAAGTGTGGGCAGCATGCCTCTCCTCTACATAGGGCCCGTGGGCAGTAAGTCCCCCCCATACGCATGGACCGTGGGCAGTAAATGTTGGCAGGATGCCTCCCCTCTACATATGGCCCGTGGGCAGTAAGTCCCCCCCATTAGCATGGACCATGGGCAGTAAGTGTGGGCAGCATGCCCCCCTCTACATAAGGCCTGTGGGCAGTAAGTCCCCCCAATACGCATGGACCGTGGGCAGTAAGTGTTGGCAGCATGCCACCCTTCTACATAGGGCCTGTGGGCAGTAAGTCCCCCCCATACGCATAATGTGATATAGTTAGAATAGTTTAATACTGTTTTATTATAGTTTATATGTTTTAATTGTTGGCACCTTACTTTTATATCATAATATTGAAAGCTTTTGACTAAAAGATTTAACTAAATGACTTATTAAATTTGCCTGGATTTCTTAACCAAACATACTTTGCTTCAGATTTAAATTGTTTTCATATTTCTCTTTATTAAACCAGATGTTGTAAAAAGGCATTTCCTATGGTTAGGTTAGCTTTAGCTAGCATTTGTTAGGTTAGGCTAGGTTAGACTAGTAAGGTTAGTTAGGTCCCTGCTGAAAGAGTCTACCTTGACGTGGTAGCAGGGCTTACAAATCTTTTGGCCAAAATATTTTATTCTTCATTAATTATGTTGAGGCTGCAGATACAGTTTTGCTCAGAAGGCAAAAACCCTATAGACACCAAAGTAACCCCCACATATGCAGGGCCCTTGGGCAGTAGCCCCCCCATATGCAGGGCCCTTGGACAGTAAACCCCCCCATATGCAGGGCCCGTTGGCAGTAAGTCCCCCCCATACGCATGGACGGTGGGCAGTAAGTGTGGGCAGCATGCATCCCCTCTACATGCTGGCCCACAGCTTACTGCCCACTGTCCCTGCATATGGGGGGGACTTACTGTCCACTGGCCCTATGTAAGGGGATGCATCTTGCCACATCTTACGTGCCCACCGTCAATGCTTGCTTAGGGGGGGGGAACTTTACTGCCACCGTGCCCTGCATATTGGGGGTTGGTTTACTGTCCAAGGGCCCTGCATAGTGGGGGGGTACTGCCCACAGGGCCCGCATAATGTGGGGGTTACAGTGGTTTGTCTAAGGGTTTTTGCTTCTGAGCAAAACTGTATCTGCTCAGGCTCAAACATAATTAATGAAGAATAAAATATTTTGGCCAAAAAGAATTTGTAATGCCCTGCTACCACGTCAAGGTAGACTCTGTTCAGCAGGGACTAATCCTAACCTTAACTAGTCTACTTATGCCTACCTAACAAATGCTAGCTAAAGCTAACCTAACATAGGAATGCCCCTTTTTACAACATCGTGGTTTTAATAAAAGAAATTGAAACAATTTAAATCTGAAGCAAAGTATGTTTTGGTTAAGTAAATCCGGCGAAATGTATAAAGTCATTGAGTTAAATCTTTTAGTCAACAGCTTTCAATATTTATGATTATAAAAGTAAGGTGCAAACACAATTAAAAACATAATAACTATTAATAAAACAGGTATAAACTATCTAAATCTAACTAGATACACATGTATGCTATGGGGGGACTTACTGCCCACAGGCCCATGTAGAAGGTGTGGGCATCCTGCAACACTTACTGCCCACGGTCCATGCGTATTGGTGGGACTTACTGCCCACATCCTTAGGTAGAGGTGGGCATGCTGCCCACACTTATGCCCATGGTCCATGGCTAATGGGGGGACTTACCTGCCCACGGGCCATTGTATAGGGGAGGCATCCTGCCAACATTTATTGCCCAGGTCAGATGCGATATGGGGGGAATTTTTACTGCCAGGCCCCATGGAGAGGAGAGGCATGCTGCCCACACTCCTGCCCACGGTCCATCGTATGGGGGGGACCTACTGCACCACGGGCCATGCATATGGGGGGGCTTACTTTCCAAGGCCTGCATCTGGGGGGGGGCTACTGCCCAAGGGCCCGTGCTCATAGGGTGATTACAGGGGTGGTCTACTAGGGTTTTGTGCCTTCGGGAGAAAAACTCGGTATCTGCAGCCGCCAACATAATTAAAGAATAATAAATATTTTGCCAAAAGATTTGTAAGCCTGCTACCCGTGTCAAGGTAGACTCCTTCCAGCAGGGAACTAACTAACCTAATTAGTCTAACATAGCCTACACCTAACAAATGCTAGCTAAGCTAACCTAACGCATAGGAATGCCTTTTTACAACATGCGTAGCTCAATAAAAGTAGAAATATGAGAAAAAAAAAAAAAAATCTGATAAGAATGTGGTTTGGTTTAAGAATCGGCAAATTTAATAAGTCCTTTAGTTAAACTTTAGGCAAAGTCTTTCACATACTATAAATAAAAGTAAGTGCAAACAATTTGTAGAACCTATAACTAAAATAAAACAGTTAAACACTATCTAACCTAAATCACATTATGCGTATTGGGGGGGGGGGAGGCTTTACTGACCAGCGGGCCCTATGTAGAGTGGGCATGCATGCTGCCCCACCTTACTTGCCCCACGGTCCATGCGGTAGGGGGGGACTACTGCCCACGGCCCTCATGTAGAGGGGATGCATTGCTGCCCCACACTTACTGCCCCAAGGCGTCCCTTGCGTAGGGGGGAGTTACTGCACACAGGCCCTGCATATGGGGTGCGGCTTACTCGTCCCCAAGGGCGCTGACTATGGAGGATACTGACCACAGGGCCCGCATAAGGGGGGGGGTGTGTACAGGGTGGTTCTAGGGCTTGTTGCCATCTGGCAAACACTGTCTCTGCAGCCTTGCAACATAATTAATAAGAATAAAATCTTTGGAACAAAGATGTTGTAAGCCTGCTCATACGGTCAGGTAACTCTTTCAGCAAGGGACCTAACTAACCTAACAGTCTAATCTAAGCCTAACCTCACAAATGCTAGCGAAAGACTAACCAACCTAGAAATGGCTTTTACAACATCTGGCCAAGAGAGAATATGAAAAAACATTAAAATCTGAGCAAGTATGTTTGGTAAGAAATTCAGGCAAATTCAAAAGTATTTAAGGTACAATCTTTAGTCAAAAGCTTTAATAATTATAAAAAAAAGTAAAGTGTAAACAATTAAAACCCTAAATTCTAATAAAACTGTATAAAACTATCCTAACTAGTATCACATTGATGCTAGGGGGGGACTTTACTGCCCATGGCCATATGTAGAAGGGGGCAGCTGGCACACACTTAATGCCCACGGTCCAGGTGAGTTAGGGGCGGGACTTACTGCCCAATGGGCCCTATGTAGAGGGGGGGGCGTGCTGCCCACACTACTGCCCACAGTGCCCTGCATATGGGGGAGACTTATGCCAGACAGAGAGAGAATAACCTCTCTTCGCGTAAATGAGCCTGATGGTTTCCTTGAAGGCAAAATTACCTTAACATTAAAAATGAATTGATCATTCGAGAACTCACGGTTCCTGAGTCAAATCAGAGTTGTCTGGCCCCTCAGTTTCCTCTCCATCTACTAATCAAGTCCATATAGGAAAAATAATCATCACAGGAAAGTCAAAAGTTTTCAAAGTATATAATGGTAATAACCGGAAGGTTTGAAAATCCTGCAGATGTGAATCAGGGGTTGGGATCTGATCTGGCAATCCAACTAACAACCTGCAAGTGAGTTCAGGCAAAGGGGTGGGATCCGAACTAGCGACATCAACACACACTCCACAAATGCATTCAGATGGGGGTTGGTATCCGTTTCTAATCACCAAACCCTACAGGTGGTTCGGCCTGGGGGTTGGGATCCGATCTAGCGAATCACCAAACAACCTTCAGTTGTGTGTGCCGGGGTGGGATCGATCATGCCAATTCAACCAACAAACCTTCAGTGGGTTTTCAGCAGGGGGTGTGGGGAATCCGACTAGCTAATAACCAACACCCCACATTGTATTCGGCTGGGGTTAGGATCCAATCTAGCGATACACCAACACCCAGCCAGGTGCTTCAAAAGGGGGTGTTGGGGTTCATCCCCTATATAAAATGTCCCAGCAATAGTATATATACAATATACATATAAAATGTCCCCAAAGTATAAATGAAATACCCCTATTAATAAAATCCCCATATTATAAATGACACAACACCCATATAATATGTCCCCCAATAGTATACAATACACACACCTCCTATAATAACATTGTCATCAATAGTATAAATGCACACACAAAAGTATAAATGAAATCTACCTCTCTACCTATAAATGACACGTGATAATTGAACTGCGAAATAGGACTTTTACCCGGGCGATTAGCCAGCTCTGGGTTGAATGAGGCCTGATGGCGTTTCTTTGAAGGCAGCTCACATACCTTTAACAGTAAAAATGTATCGTGAGAACTCAACGTTTCTCGAGGTCAAAGCCGATGTCTGCCGATCAGTTTCCATCTCCATCTCTATATCAGTCCTATAGAAAAATCATCATGAGGAAAGTTCAAGATTTTCAAAGTCATATAATGGTAACTCGAGAAGGTTGAAATCCTGCAGATTGGATCCAGGGTTTTGGATAGTTTATATCCCAAACATCTATAATCGCAACTTGTTTGGCTTGAGGCTGTTAGTTCTTTACCCAACCTGAGCTGGGGTGGATACGACGTCACGGGCTCAAGTTCTTCTTGCCCCAGACGTGTGTAGCGTGCAGTTGTTAGACTTACCTGAGTCCCTTAACTCTGCACACACAGTTTATTAGTCAGAAGGTCCTCTCACACTGTGGTAGTTGTCTCGCCTGCTGTTTGCATGGATGCTGACTGGTCCTTCTGGCTGCTGGTGGTACTCACACGGTGTTTGGTAAGATCACTTAAACGGCTCGGTTAATGATAGAACTGTTCCTGGTCCAGATCATGGCAACATACAACTTGCCCCCCAGTTGAATGTGATGGTATATTTAAGTTTTTGCCAACCAAAGACTGGACATATACAAGTTTGCAAATAGTGAGTGGTGACTGATACATACAAGTTTGCAACAGTCATGGTACATGGCAAGTTTGCCCACGTGAAGTGGACTGGTACATACAATTCTTTCCCCCTGTGAATGGACTGGTACAGAGATGTTTGCCTCCGTGATGATGCCAATCACTGGAAAGATTCAAAAAGAATTCAAATATACAGAAATATATTCAAACACAATAGAACACATGCTCAAAAACTACCCCAAAAACAAAAAAAAGCATTGTTGACGTAGATGCAGCTGACGGCAGAAATCACTCAAACATTGTGAGATCTTGACTATACAGTAAATGGCCATTAGGGTGTGCATCCTTGGTCTCTTGTAGGATTAGCACTGTAGCAGATACTTAAAACTCCCAATAGACCACTAAATCTCCTAAAAATAACAGGATAGGGTTACATGTATCTCTCATCTGCCACCAAAATTGTTTTCAGAAATAAATATTTCACTGCTAAAAAATTGGTCCCCCCCATGAGGTGATGAGTGGCAACATTCCAATGGACCATGAAATCACTCAGCCACATGATGGCATCACCAACTGCCATTTCCCCATACCTACTAGTAAGAATAGACCCATGATTTCTATTATTCAAACTGAAGCACATTTAGAAATGAAAATTGCCTGCCCATTGTGTTTTACTACAGAATATAGTGTAATTATATTGTAAAATAGCACAAGTAAACAAGTTTGTTATTGTAAAACATGGAAAAGTTGAAAATGTGGTTTACAATTCAATGACTACCAATATTCTCCAGATCTCTGTCCCCCTCAATACACATCAGGGGTTGTGCCGTCACCCAGTATAAGAACCCGATTAATACACAGAGAGCTTTTCTGATCTACATCGGATAGAAGCAATAAATACACATTTTCCAGTTAACAAACCACTGACATTTTCTACCTTAACATGCGACCAGAATATGCGGTCCATCAATGTCCAACCGCAGGATTTAGACATAATAATAATAAATCAAAACCTAATCCCATGATTCTACCCTAATAAACAGTTTTCTCAATGTGATTTATCAGTCTATATTATTATTTATAATTATTAGAAGAGTGAAAGTGGGGTGAACTGCACTCACCTTGAAAGTCTATAAGTCAAATGGAAATATTTGATAAATGTTTTGGTTGTGTATGCATTCAAAGCAACTTAATATTAAATGAGATCATTGTCTTCACCCATCACGACAAAGATTGACTATATAAACCTGCTCTCTGCAAATTCCTATCAAAATGTGCTAAACACCCAACCAATCAAATTTGAGTCATGCGTTTGACTAGCAATGGATAAACTACAAATAATTCCAATATTAAGTAGGTAAAAATGACTTTCTAAAAGAAAAGTTTCATATTAAAGGTAACATTAGCAAGCGTTTGTCTGAGGTCAAATAGTACCGCTATATGAATTATAAATATCCCCAAGGAGTGCTCCCACAACCACATCTTTGATGCACTTTTTAGTGAACAATCTAAAGATTTGCAGAAGATACTGTTAGGTCAGAACCTTCAGTTCAGACAGACACTGTTAGGTCAGAAACCTTGTCATACATCAACACGTTAGGTATTTCAACACCCAGATACACCAAAACACTGATAGATAAGAAACCCCAGACATCAGACACTGTTAGGTAAAACCCCAGTAACATCAGACATGTAGTTAAGAACCCAGTACACAAACAACTGTTACGGTAAGAACCCCAGACATCAAAAGCAACCTGTTAGGTAAAGAACCCCAGTACATCAACACGTTAGGTAAGAAACCCAGATTCATCAGACACTGTTAGTAAGAAAAACCCCGTACACCAGACACTGTTAGGTTAAGAAACCCCAGTAACATCAGACACTGTTAGGTAAGATAGAACAACCCCAGTACATCAAAACACTGGTAGTAGAAACCCCAGATACATCAAAACACTTAGGTAGGAAAAACCACCAGTACGTTCATACACTGTAGGTAAAAAACCCCAGTACGTTCTAAACATGTTAGGTAAGAAGACCCCAGTACATCGAAAACTGTTAGGTAGAACCAGTAACCAATCAACACTTATGGTAAGAACCCCCAGTTAATCAACACGGGTGGTAAGAAACCACCAGTACATCAAAACACGTAGAGTAGAAACCCAAGTACATCATACACTGTTAGAAGTAATACCCCAGTAACTCAGACACTGTAGTCTGTAAGAAACCCCAGTACATCAGAACATGGTTAGGTAAGAAACCCCAGTACCATCAACAATGTTAGGTAAGAAACCCAGTACATCAGACATTGTTAGGTGAAAACCCCAGTATCAATCAGACACTGTTAGTGTAAGAACCCCAGTACATCAGACACTGTCTAGGTAAAGAAACCCCAGTAAATCAGACACTGTTAGGGTAAGAAACCCCTAGTACATCAGACACACTTTTAGTTAAGAAACCCCAGTACATCAGGAAGGTAGGTAAGAAACCCCAGTACATTCAAACACTGTTAGGTAAGAAACCCCAGTACATCAGACTTGTTTAGGTCAAACCAGGGCCGGAGTTATAGACATAGCAACCCGAGGCAAGTGGCCTAGGGCCAGATGCCAGGGGGGGCCTGTCTGGAGCCACCATGGGCCCACCAGTATCTATTCAGCATTTTCCTTTAAAAGGAACACTAAACTGGCAAAATCACAAAGCTGGAGGATACAACATAATTGAAGGCAAACAGAGTACCTCAGTGTTTCACCCCTTAGCTCTCTCTACTTATTCTGATCAAGCCTCCATCACAAATATTTCACCCCCGGTCCAGTACGTCATCATCTGGGGCATGCCCGATCGACCACAACGAGGACATGCCGCAGTCCCATCCAGCGTTGGCTGTGATGTATGACCACCGCATAGGGGAGATTGTCCAATCAATGTGACTTTTCTAAGAGATCGAGTGCTCCACTGTATTGCTTGCCATTGCTGGATCTACCATCAAATTATCCTTTTCATTGGACGAGGATGGGAGGGGAGGGAGTGTACACACATACGTGTTTGATGAGACAACACAGCTTTTGGTATGTGATATATGATAACTATTTGTGTGTGTGCGGGGTGGTGGTGTTGATTACAGGGGTTTGGCTTGATTTTCCCTCTATTGTTAGTTCAGCAGTGGGTTTTTCCTCATTTAGGTTCGTTGTTAGTTATGTTTGTCTCTCCCTACAGTATGTTTTTCTATAAATGTTATGAAATCCAGCAATACTGTAAAATAATGTTTTTTGTTATTTGATTATATCTATTTATACACACATGCAAGTACAATCTCATTCATATACAAACACAAGGTATGCCACCAGACACAAACATGGTACACTCACATTGCTACCCATAGACACCATTGTACACAAAACTATCTATATAACATCCTCAATATGTACACACAAAACCCCCCCACACACACACATTCACACTACACCCCCTAACACAACATCTCAATACAACCCATCCACACATATCCCACACAAATATATTCACAACACTAATCCAGTGTCACTCATTTTGATCACACAACACCGCACAACAATGAACCACCCCCACACACACACAACACGTATACACACATTCACGACTAGCACCCACATATACCCAAGAGTTTTGTAAACAGATAAAATCTCTCGTCCTGATTTTATAGTTAACTGTAATTGTTGTTTAAAATGTTAGTCACAAACTAGTGTATAGTCTGTGGTATAAAGAATGATACTATTGGCCAACTTTATACCGTAAGAATACAAATCTTTTTTCTAACAATTATATAGCAACTTAGTATATCAGCTTTTAAGGAAAAGTTCAGGGCAAATACTATACTTAAGAACAAAGAGCATTGTTTTCCATCCCACTCCTATTCGTCCTTCATCAGCTGATCAGATGTTTGTGTGTGTATAAATAACATGCAACCAAAATTACTTACTTCCTTGGATTGCAGGACTCCCTAAATGAAATGGCAGCTCACTAATCTCAAAGTCAGGAAAGCGGAAAGCAAAAAGTATGAAATCAACTTTATTTTTTAAAATGGGAGATAATATGTTGAAATATTAGTATGGCATACATCCACTTAGAGAATTTTACAAAATAATGAAATTTTCCACTCGAACTGTCCCTTTAAGGTTTTTAGCGTTATATGCTAAAAAAACATCATATAGTTTTATGAATATAATAAATAGTTTAATTTCGGCTTTTGTAGCTAGTAGCCATCGTACGGGTCAAAACATTTGTTTCCTGATATATCCTTCTTCAACCATTTCCAAAAATATTGAAACCATAAAAATGGCTGCAACCACGGGACAAGAACTTTGGTGACATTGATGAGATGGTTCAAAAGTTCTAGACGTAAGACCACAGATCGTATACAGATTGCTCTCACATTTTACTATGGATGCTATACATTGAAAGGTGACTCGAGGTCCTTAAACCATCTGCTGGGCCAACAATTTTCCCATCTTCATCAATACTGCAAAAGCTACTCAGCTCAACTGCCACGGAACCATGGGAATACAACAATTCAACAAAACACCAATCCCTTCCTCAAGTTCTACCCTCAAGTTTAGTTGTTGCCAATAGTTTCCCAGACTTAAAACTGTTTATACTCAACCAACACAAGCAAGAAAGACCAGTATTGCAATACTGAACATGGACCTTCCAAGAAAAAGTTCGACACAAACGGTAAAAGGAAAAATTTACTTTGGAATGTGGAACACAAACTCAGAGTATCAAGGAACCTCAGAAAAGGATTAGCAAATTTCCCTTTCCAAGCAATTTGATGCTCCACTACATGTAAACAAAAGGAGGATACCGTAGTCGTAGGCCACAAAAGTTCGTAGATATGAGGTCCACATGCCATGTTTCTCTCTCCAATCCAAAGGTACCAGTTTCCTACTCATATAGATGACATAGGGGATATATCTGACAACTCATTGCGAGATCACTGATCCCCAGGAATCATCCATATCAAGATGAGCCAAACTATGGTGAGGATAAAAAATAATAGTGTATGAAAGCTGCTTAGATCTTTTGATCCGTTTTATACGCTGCCACAAATAAGTGCCCAGAGACTTGTAATGCTAACTTGGCACTGTAAGAAATTTTTGAAAGGGAGCATGCTAACTATTTCAAGTGGTTCACAGAAGGACATCTAGTTAACCGTTGGCACAGTCACCCTTTGGAAGGTGCATCTCAGTGGAAATGTTCAATTAAGCATCAAAAAGTATACTATTATGTGATCAAGCGCGCAAAGTGAAAAGAAAATGTTTTTCAGTTTTTCGCATACCATTTTTTTCACAATTCATTGTTTTTCTCAAAATCTAAAAAATATCTTTTTCCCGGCAATTGCTCCTTACATGGAAAAAACAAACACACATAAACAATTATCTTCAGGATACTTCCATTTACTTACCTCTAGCTGGAACGGAAAGCGGCAGTCCCTGGACAGTTGTGCAAAATATTGTACTAACCTAATGTACTTAATATCTATAAAATAGTAAATTTCAAGATTGAACAACCTGGTTCATGCAAAATTCAGTTGGCATGGAAAAAAGTGCATTCAAAGATTGCCGGGATTAAATTAAAAGAAAGTTGATGTGCAACTCATAGCTACCGATAGACACATCTCTATTCGTAAATTGGCTAAAGGTTGGAGTACCCCTCTTGTAAACCATCATTTGATGTATGGCATATCTCTAAAGCATTTCCAAAAAAAACTAAACCTTGCCCAGCCGAAATCCATGGCAGTTATTTCAAGATGGATTTTTGGCCAATTGGTAAACCATTTATGGTTCTGTGCTCAATCCTGTGATGGCATCCAGACATTTTAATAGCAAAATGGGCGTCCTTGTGTTATATCATCTTTCAATATTCAGAATTTAAAAACAACATTTATACCCCATTGTGAACACAACCCCAATCCCAAAAAAAAAAAAAGGAAAACCTCCATGGAGACATCCAGAACATAATCACATGCGGAATCAAAAAATTATTGTGCTCCTCAATTATTAATAGATTTAAGTCAAGTCCGCTCAGTTTTGGCCACACCGGTGCATTGGAGGTTTACGTCATTCTAAATCTTGAAAGTTCGTCCCAAAAGAATTGTATGGAACTGGATGGGATGCAGGCACGAATTCCTAGGCAGCTCTTTCCCACAACAGAATTTTCACAGAGACAGGCGACAACTTTAGAACCTGCTACTCATATTTGCAACTAGGCTCAAAAGATTTAGACTTGTCTTTAGAAACAAAAAAAGGATTGGGTTATCACCCAGATTGAACCTGTTTAATGACAACTCAATGTATTTGATATCATGGTAAAAATCGTGAAAGATTGAAGAGAACTGGCTTTCACAATGGTCTTCTTTATCTACTATGTGCCCTAAGAACATTGCAACAGTGTAAAGGCCTGACAAGAAAATAGCCATCCAAAACACTAATCCAAGATTTACTAGGATAATAGTAATGTATTGTAATATTGAATATAGTGTCCCTTAACTGTATTTTCGTTTACAAAATCTAAATGTGTGAAGAAAAAAACACATAAAAATGTACTGTAAAATTTTAGATTTTTTATTTGAAAAATATTTCTAATTTTTTTTTTTACTTTTTCTTAAAAAATTGAAATTATCTTAAATTCCAAAAAATTTTTATCACTCAACACTCAATGTCCCTCTTTTAAAAAAATATGGTCCTCTTTTTTTTTTTTTTTTCACCCAAAAAAAACATTTTTTATCAAAACAAAAAGATAAACAAATTAAAATTAGCCCCTGCCATATCTTCTGGGTGATAATCAGTTCATCCTCCTTGACACCAACCTAAAGTCCGTTTGGGTAGGAATGACTCTCTAATCCTTTTTTACGATGCAAACACGGTATTGGTTTAAACGTTTTTTTATATCCAAGAATATGTTATAACCATAACAATTGAATGATCTATATGGCTGGTTTTTCTTTTACCACTTTAGGAGAAGAAAAAAATATTAACAATACAATTACAAGATAAGTAAGATAGTTGACCCTATGTATGCACCACATAGAAATGTGGTCTAATTAAAAAACATCAACATGAATACAAAGTTAAAGAGCAACTAAGCCTACAATTAACTATTTTGCCATTCGTTTGTATTATTCACGGGAGGTGAGAACGCTTATTCTCACCCCCTGTGATAATATTAGGCTCGGGGACCTGGAATTTACCTCGCTCCGCTCCTTCCCTGACACCGCTCTGTCCCCGACCTGGCGCCCTATCTTAGGCGCATGCTGCGAATACAAAAGAGAGGGCGCGCGATCGGGAGAGAAACAGCTTGTTCGTGAAGGGCGCTGCGATGGAGCGGCGGTTTCCACTAAGGAAATAACGTTCTCACCTCCCTGTGAATAATTACACCGAATGCAAATAGTTTTAATTTTTTATTGCTTTAGAGGGAGTTGCGTCCCTTTTAGAAATTATGCTAATACTAATGTCCAAATAGTTAACTATCAGCTTTTTCATCCTACTGATTACGATGATATTTCATTTGCTCACTTTGTTGCTCTTATCATTAACGACTGAATGCATCTGGTAAGCAAATTAGCAACAATAAAAAATTCAAAAAGCTTTTTTCTAAAAATAAACATTTTTATTTGCAATAATGAAAGAAGCATACCGCATAAGGACCAAGCATTTTCAGAGAGATCTGCTCAATGATGTATTCGGACTCCGGTAATTTATTTCAACTCTTCGTTGATTGTACATTCGTTCATTACTTCAACATTATCCGTGATACTTGTCCGTCCTCTGGAAATTTCTGATATAATTTTCGGCACATCTCTGCAGCATAGGCTTTCCACCTCAGTGGCATTGGAGCAACGTTACCACAACTACAACCCCTCACATTCCCCGCTCCTTCTATCAGCTCATCAATTGCACCTGTCACATTCATTTCATTTGATGTGTTTCTTCAGAGCTTTCTTCTTCGAGCTACCCTCTTCATTAGGCCTCCACCGTCTTGTCCCGTGGTCATGTGTAAATAATACAGAGGAGCCCACTTCCAGGTCTGTTTCTTACCTAATCATTTATGTCATTTCCAATTAGGATCGATGTAGAAATTAGTAAAATTACTTTTCTCTTTATAACGTAACTTCATCAGATGTCCCCTTCAGAGCTATGACCTCCATAAACATTCTCTGATGATTGAGACATCCCTGAAACAAACAGTTGTTAAATTGTTATACAACATAAAGGGAGATTCAATATAAAACTGTTTTTGTTACCAATGACGCTGATAGATAGTCAGATAGATAGATGATCGTTAGTCAGTTAGATAGTCAAGATAGATAAGCTGTCGGATAGATAGTTAGTCGTTAGAATATCCAGATAGATAGATAGGCAGTGTAGTAATGTATGTATGCATGTATTATTTTATTTCATATATAGCGCTACAAATTCACAGCAATTTACACTTATTAGCGCACTTCACATTCCAGGGACTTGCCCCGAAGAGCTTACAAAATTATTACTGGTGTATGTACACATACAAAACTATCAGTATGATTCTTTATGAGTTTGGGTAAACGAGTGGCCGGTGAAAACACATGCAAGAACGAACAAAACTCCCTGTAGATATGTGTCCAAGGGTGGAATCTAAATAAGGACCTTCGCGCAGCAGGATCCGTCAACCACTGAGCCACCCGTGTCATCAGTCAGTAAGATAGATAGTCAGATAGACAACAGATCCGACCCATCAGTAGATAGACAGTCATCATAAAGTCGTCAGTCTGCAAACCTCAGGACATACAGTCAGATGAATAGACGACAACATATCAGTCAGTCAGTCAGAAAGATAGAGAGAGAGACTGTCATTAGATAGACACACAGTCAGACAGACAGACAGTCGATAGACAGAAGTCAGCTCGTTAGTCAGGTCAGTCTGAAAGAGAGGAGAGAGACTGTTAGTAAATAGATAAAAACAGACGACAGTCAATCAGTCTACCATCAGCAGATAGTTAATCGATAGACAGACACTTAGTAGTCAGTCATTCAGAGAGAGAGGCTCAGTAGAATAGACAGACGACAGTCGTCCTAAAAACAGTCAGACAGACAGTCAGATAGACAAGTCAGCCGTCAGTCCCAAAGAGAGAGAGGGGGGACCTGTCATACGATAGATAAACATACATACTCAATCAGTCTACAAACGGCAGATAGATAGTTTAGATAATAGACCAGACACGACTTCGTCAATTCCGTCAGTCACGAGAGATCTCAGTAATATAGACAGACAGCGTCAGTCGTCTAACAAACAGTCAAATAGCTAATAGACAGACAGACAGACATACATAGTCAGTCAGTCCAGTCTGACAACAGTCATACAGACAAGCAGATAGATAGACAGAAAGTCAGTCAGTCAGTCAGATAGATAGACAGAAAGTCGTCAGTCAGTCAGTCAAAAGATAAACATTCATGATGCCTCCCCTCTACATAGGGCCTGTGGGCAGTAAGCCCCAACCATATGCATGGACCGTGGGCAGTAAGTGTGGGCAGCATGCCTCCCCTCTGCATAGGGCCCGTTGGCAGTAAGTCCCCCTCATATGCATGGACCGTGGGCAGTAAGTGTGGGCAGCATGCCCCCCTCTATATAGGGCCCGAGGGCAGTAGCCCCCCCATATGCAGGGCCTTTGGACAGTGAGCCCCCCATATGCAGGGCCCGTGGGCAGTAAGTCCCCCCCATACGCATGGACCGTGGGCAGTAAATGTGGGCGCATGCATCGCCCCAATCTACTAGGGCCCCTGGTCAAAGTACGTCCCCCCCCCATACGCATGGACCGTGGGCCATAAACTGTGGGCAGCATGCCTCCCCTCTACATAGGGCCTGTGGGCAATAACCCCAACCATATGCATGGGACCGTGGGCAGTAATTGTGGGCACACTGCCTCCCCTCTGCCCCTCGGCATAGGGCCCTTGGCAGTAAGTCCCCCCTATGCAGGTACTGTGGGGCAGTAGTGGTGGGCAGGCATGCCCCCCTCTATATCGGGCCTCGAGGTGCAGTAAAAGTCCCACCCCATATGCATGGGTACTGTGCATAAGTTTGGGCCAGCAGCTCTCCCCCTCGTACATAGGGGGCCTGTGGGCAGTAAGTCCCCCCATTAGCATGGACCGTGGGCAGTAAGTGTGAGCAGCATGGCTCCCCTCTACATAGCCTGTGGGCAGTACTCCCCCCATACGCATAATGTGATATAGTTTAGAATAATTGTTATATGTTTTTATTTTACTTATATAGGTTTTATTGTTTGCACTTTTACTTTTTTTCATAGTCTTGAAAGCTTTTTGACTAAACAGATTTAACTAATGAACTTTCGTTTTCTTAACCCAACATACTTTGCTTCAGATTTTTTTTTTTCTTTCATATTTCTCTTTAAGGCTAGGTTGACTAGTTAGGTTAGTTAGGTCCTGCTGAAAAGTGTACCTTGATATGGTAGAAGGGTTGACCAATCCTTTTTGGGCCAAAATGTTATTCTTCATTAATTATTTGATGCTGGTCAGAATACAATTTTTGCCAGAGGTCAAAAACCCCTAGAGACAACCACCTGTAAACCCCCCTATATGCAGGGCCTTGGGGGCAGTAGCCCCCGCGATAATGCAGGGCCCTTGGACAGTACGCCCCCCCATTGCGGCCCGTGGCAGTAGTCCCCCCCATACGCATGGACCGTGGGCAGGAGTGTGGGCATGCCATCCTCTCTCTACTACATAATGCCAGCCCCGTGTTGGTAAGGTGCTGTATCCATCTTGCAGGTAGGTGCGGTATCCTGAGCATTCCGGCAGCCGCACAGATCTTTTCTGTACTGCGCGGCCGCTGACGTCACTGCCCGGGCGCCAAGCCCCGGCGCCGGGCAGTGACGTCAGCCGGCGCGCCAGTACAGAGCCTCAAAAAACCCTCCTCAGTGAAAGATCGCCCGCGTCCTTGCCGGAATGCTCAGATACGCACTTACCTGCAAAGATCCCTGATACCGCACTTACCCTGCAATGCTCAGGATACCGCACCTACCTTGGATGGAGGAGAGCCCACAGGAGAAGAGACCAGATCACACAGGGAGAAGAGACCACAGGGAGAAGAGACAGTACAAACTGAACTGGGTGGGAGGGTGAAGGTGGCATTCAAGATGTTTGGGAACTAACTCCGCAGATGCTCTTACTTAGCTGGGAGTTGTAAGTTTCCAAACATCTGAATGCCAAGTGAGGGTGCAATTCAATGTTTGGAAACTACAACTCCCACTAATAAAGCATGCCTGGTATTGTGTTTCCAACATCTTGAAATGCCACCCTAACCTTTGGGCATTCAGATGTTTGGAAACTACAACTCCCAGCTAATAAAGCATGCGGGAGTTGTAGTTCCCCAAACATCTGAATGCCAATGAGGGTGGCATTCAAGATGTTTGAACTACAACTCCCAGCATGCTTATATTAGCTTGGAGTTGTAGTTTCCAAACATCTTGAATGCCAAGTTTCTACCCTCGGTTTATACTCGAGTCAACAACTTTTATTGGATTTTTTTTAGTGAAATTGGGGTGCCTAGTTTATAACTCGGTCGGTTTTACTCCGAGTATAACGGTGTTAAATTTTGCCTGGATTTCTTAACCAAACATACTTGGCTTCAGATTTAAATTCTTTTCATATTTTCTCTTTAATTAACCAGATGTTTTGTAAAAAAGCATTTCCTATGGTTAGGTTAGCTTTAGCTAGCATTTGTTGGTTAGGCTAGGTTACTAGTTAAGTAGTTAGGTCCCTGCTGAAAGGAAGTCTACCTTGCGTGGTACAGGAGGGCTTATAATCTTTTGCCAAATATTTTATTCTTCATTAATTATGTTGAGGCTGTCTCTAGGCTATACAAGCAGTTTTGCTCAGAAAGGCAACAACCCGCTTCACTAGACAGGACAGCCAAAGTAAACCTTCGTTCGCACAACCGTACATGCTCACCATATGCAGGGTTCAGGCCCCTTGCGGTCCAAGACTAAGCCCCTCCCCATCATGCACGGGCCCTCATTGGTACATCGGTCACCGCCCCGCCCACCCATAATGGCTCACCTGGTCACCCATGGGCAGTAAGATCTCCCGCCCCTCCACCGCCTGGCCGTCCACCGGCACTGGGTGCCCTCAATGTGCTGCCTCGGGCAGCATGCCCCCCCTCTACATAGGGCCTGTCCTTGTGGGCAGTAAGTCCCCCCCATATGCCAGTGGCCCGTTGGCAGTAAGTTTGGGCACCCATTGTCCCCCCTCTACATAGGGCCTGTGGTTAGTAAGCCCCACCATATGCTGGACCCGGGGCAGTAAGTGTGGCAGCATCCCCCCTCTCATCGGAACCTGTGGGCATAAGTCCCCCCTATTAGCATGGACTGTGGGCAGTAAGATGTGGGCAGCAGCCTCCCCTCTACATAGGACCTGTGGGCAGTAAGTTCCCCCACATTAGCATGGACTGTTGGCAGTAGTGTGGGCAGCATGCCCCCCCTCTTATAGGGCCCCCCTGGGCAGTAGTCCCCATAAGACGCCATAATGTGATATAGTTAATATTGTTATACTGTTTTATTTATGTTTTCGGTTTTTTAATTGTCTGCACTTTACTTTTATTTCATAGTATTGACTAGCTTTTTGCTACATTCAAGATTTATCTATAATACTCTTCCTGGATTTCTTAACCAAACATACTTTTGCTTCGATTTTTTTTTTTTTTTTTTTTTCATATTTTCTCTTTATTGAGCTCGATATGTAAAAGGGGCATTTCCTATGGTTAGGTTTAGCTTTAGCTAGCATTTGTTTTCGGTTTAGGCCTATTAGACTAGCTAGGTTACTTATGTTCCCTGCTGAAGCCTATCTTTACTTGTACAGGGCTACAAATCTTTTGGGCCAAAATATTTTATTCCTCATTCATTTTGGAGGCTGGCAGATACGTTTTTTGCTCAGATGCACACAACCCTAGAAACCCCTGAAACCCACCCACCCTATATTCAGGGCCCTTGGCAGTAGCCCCCCCACCATAATGCACGTGGGCCTTGGACTTAAGCCCCCCCATATTCATGCCATTGGGGGTGGGGGGGGGGGGGGGGGGGGGGGGGGGGGGGGCAGTAAGTCCCCCCCATACGCATTGACCGTGGGCAGTAGGTGTGGTCAGCATGCCCTCTCCCTACATAGGGCCCGTTGGCAGTAGTCCCCTCCATTAGCATGGACCGTGGCAGTAAGTGTGGGAGCCATGCCTCCCCTCTACATAGGGCCCGTGGACAGTAAGTCCCCCCCCATCCAATAGAACGTGGGCAGTAAGTGTGGGCAGCATGCCCTCCCCTCTAGCAAGGCCTGTGGCAGTAAAGTTCCTTCCCCCCATTAGCATGGACCGTGGGCATTAAGTGTGGGCAGCCATGCCCCCCCTCTACATAAGGCCCTGGGGCAGTAAGTCCCCCCCAGACGCAAATGTGATATAGTTAGAATAGTGTTTATACTGTTTATTTTAACTTTATAGGTTTAATTGTTTGCACCTTACCTTACTTACCTTACTGTTTTATTTTCCTAGTATGCTTTGTGGGCAGCATCCCCCCCCTCTCATAGGCCTGTGGCAGTAAGTCCCCCCCATACGCCTGGACCGTGGGCAAGTAAGTGTTTGCGCATGCCCCCCCCTCTACATAGTACCCATGGGGCAGTAAAGCCCCCCCCATACGATAATGGATATAGTTGAATCGTTTATACTGTTTAAATATCGTTTCTTAAATGTTTTAATAATTGTTTGAGTTTACTTTTTTCATAATAATTGAACCGCCTTTTGACTAAACGATTTAACTAAATTACTTATTGATTTGCCCTGATTTCTACCACACATACTTTGCTTCATATTTAAATTTTTTCATATTTCTCTTTATTGAGACCGATGTGGTAAAAAGCATTTCCTCTGGTTAGGTTAAGCTTTCGCTAGCATTTGTTATTTTAGGCTAGGTTAGACTAGTTAGGTTAGTTCGGTCCCCCCTCCCTGCTGAAAGAGTCTACCTGACGTGGTAGCAGTCTTACAAATCTTTTTGGCCAAAATCTTTTATTCTTCATTAATTATGATGTGAGGCTGTCAGATAACATTTTTTGCCATAGGCAAAAACCCTGAGACCAACCCCTGTAAAACCCTCCCCCCCTATATGCAGGGCCCTTGGGTAGTAGCCAGCCATAGTGCATTGCCCTTGGAACAGTAAGCCCCCCCATATGCAGGTCCGTGGCAGTAAGTCCCTCCCACGCAATGACCTGGGGGCAGATGTGTGGGCAAAGTCAGCCTCCCCTCTACATAGGGCATGTGGGCATAACCCCAACCATATGCCATGGACCGTGTACAGTAAGTGTCGGCAGCAATGCCTCCCCATCCGGCATAGGGCCCGTTGGGCAGTAACCCCCCCCCATACGCATGGGGCCGTGTGCAGTAAGTGTGGGCGCATGCCCCCCTCTACATAGGTCCCCGAGTGCCGTAAGTCCCCCCCCCCATAACACATGGACCGTTGGGCAGTAAGTTTGTCCCCAAGCATAGGGGCCTTCTACATAGGGCCTGTGTGGCAATAGTCCCCCATTAGCATTGACCAATATGCCAGTAAGTGTGGCACATGTCCCCCCTATTCATAGGGCCCCGTTGATATAGTTAAGATAGTGTTATAACTGTTTTATTTTAGTGTTATAGGTTTTAATTTTTTGCACTTTCATTTTATTTCATAGTATTGAAAGCGTTTTGACTAATGATTAACTAAATGACTTTCCTTAATTTCTTAGCCAAACTACTTTGCTTCAGAATTTTTTTTTGTTTTTTCATTTTTCTCTTTAATTGAGCTAATGTTGTAAAAGGTAATGTCCTATGGGTTAGGTTAGCTAGCGTTAGCTAGCATTTGTTAGGTTAGGGTAGGTTAGACTATTTAGTTATTAGTCCCTGCGAAAGAGTCTACCTTTGATGTGGTAGTCAGTGCTTACACAAATCTTTTGGCCAAAATATTTTATTCTTCCATTAATTTGTTGAGGCTGCAGATACATTTTTTTGCTCAGATGCACAAACCGAGAGACAACAACACCCCTGTAACCCCCCCCTATCGCAGGGCCCTTGGGCAGTATCCCCCCCATATGCGACGTGGTCCTTGACGTAAGCCCTCCATATGCATGGGCCCTGGGCGTAAAACAACCGTAAGTCCCCCCCCCCATACGAATGAACCGGTGTGCAGTAAGTGTTGGAAGCATGCCTCTTCTCTACTAGGCCGTGGGCAGTAAGACGCGGCCCCATACCATGGACCGTGGCCGTGTGTTTTAGCGAGCATGCCTCCCCTCTACAAGGGCCCGTGGGCATGTAAGTCCTCCCCACTATCATGGACCGGGGCAGTAAGTGTGGGCAGCATGCCCCCCTCTACATAGGGCCTGTGGCAGTAATGTCCCCCCCATATACGCATGGGGTTGTGGGACCATGGGCAGTAAGTGTTGGCAGCATGCCCCCCCCTCTACATAGGGCCCATTGGCGTAAGTCCCCCCCATAACGCATAATGAATATAGTTTTAGAATAGTTTTTTTTACTGTTATATTATAATTTATTTGTTTTAATTGTTTTGCACTTTACTTTTATTTCAAATCTTGAAAGCTTTTGACTAAAGATTTTAACTAAATGACTGAGTTGAATTGACTGATTTCTTACCAAACCTCCTTTTGCTTTCAGATTTAATTTTTTTCATATTTCTCTTTATTGAGACAGATGTTGTAAAAAGCATTTCCTATGGTTCGTGTTAGCTTAGCTATCATTTGTTAGGTTAGGCTTAGGTTAGACTATTAGGTTTATTTAGTCCCTGCTGTAGAGTCTACCTTGACTGTAGCAGGCTTACAATCTTCTGGCCAAAATATTTTATTTCTTCACTTAATTAATGAGGCTGCAGATAAGTTTTGCCCAGAAGCAAAACCCTAAAGACACACCCCTGTAAACCCCCCCCCCTATATGGAGGGCCCTTGATTTCTCCCTTGATGTGGTAGCAGTGCTTACAAATCTTTTGGCCAATATTTTATTCTTCATTAATTATGTTTAGCGCAGATACAGTTTTGCTCAGATGGCAAAAACCGTAGAGACCACACCCCTGGTAAACCCCCCCTATATGCAGTTCCCCTTGGACAGTAAGCCCCCCCATATGCAGGGCCCTTGGGCAGTAAGTCCCCCCCATACACTCAGAATCGTGGGCAGTAAGTGTGGGAAGCATGCCTCTTCTCTACATAGGGCCCTGGGTAGTAAGACCGCCCCCCATACGCTTGGAACGTGGGCAGTAGGTGTGGGTTAAGCGCATTCCCCCCTTCTACATAGGGCCTGTGCAGTAAGTCCCCCCCATACCCATGGCACCCGTGGGCAGTAAGTAATGGGCAGCACCTGGCCTACCCCGCTACATAGGGCCTGTGGGCAGTAGTCTCCCCCCCCATTGCATGGCCGTTGGCATTAAGTGTGGGCGCATGCCTCCCCACTACATAGGGCCTGTAGGGCAGTAGTCCCCCCCCCCTAGCATGGACCTTAGCATAAAGTTGGCAGCATGCCCCCTCTTCAATAGGGCCCGTGGGCAGTACTTTCCCCCCATACCGCATACTGTGATATAGTTGAAATAGTGGTTATACTGTTTAAAAAATTTTAGCTTATAGGTTTTAATTGTTTGCCTTTACTTTATTTTCATAGTATTGAAAGCTTTTACTAAACGGATTTAACTAATTGACTTCTGGATTTCTTTAACAAACATACTAGCTTTCAGATTTTTTTTTTCATATTTCTCTTGTTTGATGCTAGATGGTGTTATAAAAGAGCCTATCCTAGTAGATACATAGAAACAACAAAAGGCGTGGAGAGGATAAAAATGCCTAAACACATACATTCATTTCCAAAATAGTAAAGATCCACAACTGATCGCATAAATAACAGTATTACACTATCAATATATCAAATATAACAAACGTTCATTATAATTATATATATATCGCGAATACACCCCCTTGTCCCAACCTCCCAACTCAGCGTAAGTCAAAATAGTGTAATGGTAGTCAATGATACTTATCAGTCTCGTCGGTGAGTATTTAATAGTAAAGGTCGTGCACGTTCACATTTCATATTTTCATTTTACTTCTTCAACTACTCACCGACGTGACTGCCTAGTATCATTGACTCCCATTACCACTATTCTGACTTCTGACTCTTGTAGATGTGTCAGAGGGGTGTATTCAGAGCTATATATATATATAATATAAATGCCTTTTGTTCCTATTTGATATATTGTAGTGTACTACTATTATTTATGCAGATCAGTTGTGGATCTTTTACTTTGATAAAAATGTATGTGGTTTTTTTTAGGCCATTTTCCATCCTCTACACGCCTTCGTGTTTGTTCTTGTATCTACTAGGAATAGGCTTCTTGTATATCTCCAGGACTTCTTTTTTTCTCCATTACAGTATATATTGTCGAAAGAGTCTAACCTTGACGTGGTAGCCGGGCTTAAAAATCATTTTGGCCCAAAATATTTTTATTCTTCATTAATTATGTTAATAATGCAGATACGTTTTGCTCGATGGCAAAAACCCCTAGAGACACCCCTGTAAACCCACCCCCCTATATGGAGGGCCCTTTGGCAAGTAGCCCCCCCCATATGGCAGGGCCCTTGGACGTAAGCCCGCATAATGCAGGGCCCGTGGTGTCAGTAAGTCCCCCCCATAGACTCATTGACCAGTGGCAGTAGTATGGGCAGCATGCCTCCCCTCTACATAGGGCCGTGGGCAGTAAGTCCACCACCCCATTAGCATGGACCGTGGGCAGTAAGTGGGGCAGCATGCCTCCCCTCTACATGGGCCTGGTTTTTGGGCCAGTAGTTCCACCCCATTAGCATGGACCATGGGCAGTCATTGTGGGCAGCATGCCTCCCCTCTGCATCGGGCCCGTTGGGGGCATTCGTCCTCCCATATGCATGTACCGTGGGCATAGTGTGGGCATCATGCCCCCCTCTACATAGGGCCCGTGTGGGCAGTAGTCCCCCCATAACGCATCGGACCGTGGGCAGTAGTGTGGGCAGCATGCCCCCCTCTACATAGGGCCCATGGGCCTTAAGTCCCCCCCATACCCATATGTGATATAGTTTAGAATATTTTATAATGTTTTATTAGAGTTTCTTGTTTTAATTGTTTGCACTTTACGTTTATTTCATAATATTGAAAGCTTTTGACTAAAAGATTTTAACTAAATGACTTATTAAATTGCCTGGATTTCTTAACCAAAGACTTTGCCTTCAGAATTTAATTAATTTTTTTTCCATATTGTCTCTTATTAGGCCGATGTTTGTAAAAGGCTTTCCTATGGTAGGTAGCTTAGGCCTAGCAGTTGTGAGGTTAGTCTAGGTTAGACTAGTTAGGTTAGTTAGGTCCCTGCTGAAAGGAGTCTCCCTTGACCGTGTAGGGGCCTTACAAATCTTTGGCCAAAATATTTATTCTTCATTATTATGTTGCGGCTGCAAATCACAGTTTTGTGCCTCAGATGGCACAACCCTAGAAACACCCCTGTTAAACCCCCCCCTATATGCAGGGGGCCCTTGGCAGTAGCCCCCCCATATCAATGGCCCTTGAACAGTCAGCCCCCCCAATATGCAGGGCCCGTGGGCTTGTAAAGTCCCCCCTATATGCATGGACCGTGGGCGCATGCCCCTCCTCTACATAGTGCCGCTGTGGGCAGTAAGTCCCCCCCATTAAGCATGGACCGTGGGCATAAGTTGGGCCAGCATGCCTCCCCCTCTACGTAAGGGCCTGTGGGCGTAAGTCCCCCCCATAGCATTGACCATAGGGGCAGTGTGCCCCCCCTCTTCATATAAGGCCCGTGGGCATAGGTCCCCCATACGCAAATATGATCTAGTTAGAATAGTTTATCTGTTTAATTTAGTTTAATAAGGTTTTAATTGTTTGCACTTTACTTTTATTTCAATGTATGAAGCTTTTGACTAAAAGATTAACTAAATACTTCTCCTTTCCTGGATTTCTTAACCAAACATACTTTGGCTTCAGATTTTTTTTTTTTTTTCATTTTCTCTTTATTGAGCACGATTGTGTAACAAGAAAAGGCATTTCCTATTGTTAGGTTAGCTTTAGCTAGCATTGTTAGGTTAGGCTAGGTTGACTAACTAGCTCAAGGTTTAGTTAGGTCCTGCTGAGAGTCTACTTGACGTGTACAGGGCTTAAAAATCTTCTGGCCAAATATTTTATTCTTCATTTAATTATGTTGAGCTGCAGATACAGTTTTTTGCCTCAATGGCAAAAAACCCTAGAGCACCCCTGTGAACCCCCCCCCCCTATAAGCCGGTCCCTTGGGCAGTTGCTTTTGTGATGCAGTAGTGAATCTACGACTCTTACAACATCCCAAGGATTCCCCACATTAAAGGGTAGGATGCAATAACAAGCACGGGTATTAAACTACCATTTGTACATGTGTCACATTGGGTTTTTTACTTCATTAGCAGGGCATGACCCTTTTCCCAAAAGTGTGGAAACAGTGTCGGCTGTTTAAACGATTATAAATAAATATAAAAGTCACTTTAAAGGAACTCTGTATCTTGTTATTAAGTTATTTACATGCAGATGATTCAAAAGGGTAAGTTCACCGTATATGTATAACATTAGTCAACTGTATTATTGAGAGCGATTTTCCCAATATAAAAACACCAAAATAGTTTTTACACTTAGTCTATAAACCAGTAGGCGGCTTTTCACTAATGACAATTCATGCCTCCCTCACCGCCAGCGGCTCAGCACCCAAAAGCTTGCCATTGTTCAGGCTTTTTAAAACACTGTATGTCCCAGAGTTAAGAGCGTGTGGTAGTTATGGGCAATCAAGTGTGCGTCGCTAAACTTACATTTATGTTTATAAACGCTCATTTTGGGTTGTTTTTTTTTTTATTAAATAGCACAATTTGATGCATTTCTTCATTGCCATTTTCCATGACCATAACTGGTGCGTACTAGTTCTGATGTCCTCCAACTGGGGATTCACTGTTTGGTCTGACAGAAGATTGAGAGCTTTAGAAAACCAGTACTTTGTCTATCCTTGTCTTTTTTTCACTAGCCGTACCACATGTCAAACGCGTGCAAGACAGAGAGGGTACGTCGACCGCCCAGGTCTTGTGTGGATGTCACTGATGACTCTGTCATGCTCGCTACCCTACTGAGCGTACCTTCTGCCTGCTTGTGCTCCGCCTCTCACCTGTCCCATGATACTTAGACCATCACAGCCAGTTCCCTAATCCCATGCGACATTGGTTTTTTTGCCCCAGGAATGCTAAGCTACCATTCAAAATGGATATTGCTTCCTTATTCTCCCCAATTATCAGTGTCATTAGATTTTTCATGGGTGGCATTTTACTTAAGTTATTTGGCTAAGCCAGTTTGCAACCATTTGATTTTATTTTATCTACTTGCATTGGCTATCAATATAAAAAAAAACATTTTCAAATAAAAAGATTTTGGGTGAGTCTTATGCTCATGGTTTTCTAAACTTTCTCAGACTGTGGCCACTTGTGTTCTGAATGTTGTGTTATATATATAATGGTTCTGAGCGGCACTGCTCTTTGGGGCGAAACATGTAACTGTTTTTGTTCAATAACCACTTTATCGTTTTGTGAAGACCTGCGAGTGCCTCCGTTCAATACCGACTGCATATAATTTTGGATTGTGCACCCAGGCAAGTGACGTTTAGGAGTGCCCACAACTACGCCAGATTTACTATATATACATATATTATTTATTATTAAAGATTATATTGTTATCATTGGTAATCAATGTAGTGATAATTTATCTTAATCTTAAAACATATGCCAAAAGCATTTTTAAAGCTGCAGCTTCCAATTGGCTAACTTAATTTTTCTAGTGTCTTATCCTTTTAACCATTATATTTACCTAAACTTGTGATCACCCCACAGTTTCCCCCCCGTTCCAACCCTCTGAGTCCAGGACTCGGCCTAAGGAAAAACTAGGAAAATATAACAATTTTATTGTGGATTTTCTTGTAATCTTGCAGGTTGCTTATGGTTGCAGCAATGGCACCATCTAGTGTGCCAACATATATACATACTTGAACATAAAATTAAACTGTATTAATCACTGGTGGCCAAATTAAATCATTGAAAATAACTGGAAATGCGGGCAACGCGCCAAAAACGGTGCGTTTTCTTTCGGGTTTTAATGGAAAAACACGCTGCGCAAAGTACACGAAAATCGCACGCGATTCCTTGTGATTTCATTTGCCTTGCAAGTGTGGCCGTATCCCTTATTGGTTGCCGTATATTATAATTAAGAAAAATGTCTAGTTTGTTTTCTCTATTTTATCTCTCCAGTAGATTTCCTGCTGACCTGTTCGTAGCCAACTCTAAGTTACATATCTGGCCATAAACTTATGTTGTGATATTATACAGATTTTTGAGGTTGATAGTGTATATAACACCTATAGCTCTAAGTTCAGGAGGGGTTTTACCTTTGCCCGTCTATACCCATTCATCTTGTGATCATAATGACTGGGTCCAGACTATTGTACCCAATGTAATCTCTAAGATGTGGAAATGTTAGGGGAGCATGTGTCCACTAAGACCATTGTGCCTCCAAGTTCCTTTCTGAAAAAGGATTTTCAAAATTGAAAAGGCCAAAACAGACCACAGAAGTCATGGTCAATTCAGAAAAGTTCTGATTAAATTTAAGGGCATTTTCCAGCCTTTCTTTTCTAAAAAACACAAACAAGTGATATCATGTAAGTTACACCCCTAGCCCACCCCCAACAGCTGTTTAGTTTGTAAAAAAAAGATTTAGAACTCTACTTACATGCCTTCATTGTCTCCCCGCGCTGAGCAGACGATACATTACGGCGGCTAAAGGCATGGAGATCACTGCGGGAACAAAGGCAGGTAAGTGATGTTTCTAAATCTTTTTGTCAACAAATACAGCATTGTGAGGTGGGGGGTTATCTACATGATATCAGGTGTAACGGCAGCAACGGATTTATCCGATAGAGGTTTTTGAAAAGGGTTTCCTCCCGTGCATGTCACTCATCACCTTACCCTGCTGTAGGCGATAGAAAAGCAGATTGCCTTTGGACAGGAACGCTACTACGCTTCACTTTCCTGTACTTTGACCAGCATTGCAGGAGAACATTTGAACAGGATGTAGGATTTTTTAAATCTACACAGTGGGGCAGTAGTGGGTTAATTATAAAGTTTTGGGGGGTATGCGTTTAAGGTATAAATATTAAAGGGTGAACTTTTTTATTTAAATGAAAGGCCAGATTCATACCTTTAAAACGAGCCATCATCACCTCTCTACGTGCTGCACAAACCCAGATATGAAGAAACACTGATCAGAAAGTTAAGAGGGTGGAGGTACTGAAATCTGCGATCAGAAATACATTTCCTCCTCTAATCCAGTTGGCACATGCTCAGTTGGCATGACAGAAGGTAGGAGGGGGGCTGGGGTGAACAGCACAGCCCACAGCACTTGCTTTTTGTTAATGCCTCCCACTTGCTGGCCCTTCCCATCGTGGGCCTGTCCCCTCCCTGCCGCCCCGTGGCCCCCCCCACTCACGGACTCTCGTGGCTCTGCCTCAACGGGTCCGGTGGCCCCCTCCCCCACCTGGGGCCACAAGTGGGAGGCCCTGGAGCCATGAGTTGCGAAAGGGCCACAGAGCCATGAGTGGGAGGGCCACAGGGGCTGCAAGGGAAATCCCAAGGGCTGCAAAAAAGGGAGGGCCTTAGGCCACAAGGAGTGAGGAAACACGGAAGAGGTACAGTCCCGGGTTTCAGTGCCAGGAAGCAGAAGTTCAGGGGATCTGGTGATGCTGCAAACCATATCACACATATAAATGTAAATATCTTCAAATCTATTTAAAATAAATAATGGAATTAATTGCAAAATCCCCAGGAAGCAACTTCCTGTCAAATTACCTAAAGTAATTTTTTTTTGGACACTTACCCTTTATTTTAGTGTAAAATGGCTCAGGTAACCTGGAAATGGTCTGGGGAACCACTTAAACTACTGTATAACTAAAACGTATACCCCCCCCCCCCCCCAACAAAAAACCCATCTCCTTTCTCGGCAAGCTATTTCCAAGTTTTTTGCAACACATTTCTGACATTTTTAATATGTTACCCAACATTCAATCCGTGGTGTTTCCCACATATTCCAATAATTTCATGCATAACTCGAAAATATTTTGATATCAGACTGGTCGCAGCAGTGTAATAGAAAAAACCGCTGAGGAGACTGTAAGGAGGACAGACGGCCATCATAGAAAGTTACTGGAGGCGACATTATAACTGTCAACGCAAACAGATCCTGAGGTTACAGGCTGTTGTGTATAGTGCCATCCATAGACTGTACATTGTACTGCTGTTACACGCCCACCAAACATGTTTAACTGTATCGGCAACTCGTATCGCAACTGTCCAGGCTGCAAGCGGAGAGTGACCAATGTAAGATATTTACCGTTCTCTCCTGCGATTTTATTGAAGAATTGGAGGTAGATCACACGCCTTTCCCTCCTGTTTCCTCAATAAAACTAAATGCCAATTTTTTTTTAGTGGAGAACCCTTTAAACTGTTAATGTTTACAAGTGGCTCCCAATTTCTGGACACTTCTTATGCCCAGCCTCCACCATGTCCTGCACTGCTTACACACCCCCCCTCCCTTATTTTCCTGTTTGAGTTTTCCCCTCTTACTGTTTGCCGAAAGTGTGGCAAAAGAGACTAGTAAGATAGGTCCCATATGGTATTTCTGCTTGCTTGAGTGACCAGGTCTTTCCCGTGGAATGCTGTGATTCAAATTCAGATGTTCTCACAATCTAAAGCTTAGATTTAAAAACCAAAAAAGGTTTTGGCGCAGTGCGCTTTCTAGTCTTTTTTGAAAATTTTATTTTTTTGTGGTGTACAAATTAATAGCATTTCCTAGGCTACCTGGAAATTACCCAGAATGTCTTAGTTTCTTATTTTGCTGCATGGGACCTGTAATATGCCTTTTCTCTCCTTTATCTTTATTTATTAGTGAGGCATTCTAACATTATGTTGATTCAGTCTTGATGGCCCAGATCACAAGAACTATCAGTATTACCATAATATCAAGTAATTTTTTAATAATTTAATTTTAAAACTTATCAGCCCCTCTCCAATGAACGTGCCATTACACACATCTTCTGGAATACCGTTCCCACTTTAAAATACACATTTCTACCTAATGAAAGATTTTTCTTCTAATTTTTCCTAAAATTTATCTATTGTGAAGAATGCAACAAATTGTACGCACGTAGTATATATTTATCAGTGATCAATCCCCAAGTGTCTAAAACCCCATAACTTGTTTATCAGTCTGGCACAGTGAATTCATTAATTGGTTGCATTCCAAAATTCCCCCTTTTTTAATAAGGATTTCAAAAAAATTGCACCTCAAGTATTCCAACTAGGCCTCCTTTGTACAGATTAAGAATATTTTCTCTCTTCCTTCATAGACAATATCTTGCTAGTGTTAAGCCTTTGCTGTCCCGGTACTGTTTCCAAGTCTTTCTCTACAGACCTCAGAAATGACTACCTTACATGTTCAACATCTGACAACTCAATTGCCACATTCCGACCGTCTTTTCTAGGTTTTGCTGAGTTGAAATGCACATTGCATTTAGTCAAATTCCAACAATTTTGTGCCAACACCATAGAGCTTGCCTCTTCATATAATATTTTATAACAACTAAAAAGAAGTGCCCCAGTACAAACCATGTACTTTAATCCACATCGGATGGGGCTTTATTACAACCAAGCTCTGTATGTATTCAGTTGATAGATTAGTCCTTTATAATAAGCTAACATGCAGTAAAAGCAATTAAACAAGCCTGCTAATAAAAATACAATTACAATGTCCTCCAAAATAGAAAGACAGTTTAAATACAATGAAAAATCTTTATACATATCTATATTGTTATTTACATACTGAAACAGCTATATAAAGTAACATGGGTCGATTGCAAACTGCAAATGCAAGAAAAAATTCCGTCAAACACTTGCATTAAAAACACCAGTTTAAGTTAAGGCATTGTTCCCATCAAATACCACTGTTCGTAGCACTTCTGATTCCAGTTGTCATCTACAGACGTCGGCTCTTGTAATGACATTTCCTTGTTGACTTTACTGAAATTCAGGGATCTTTGAAAACCCTTTCAAAAAAAAAAAAAAAAAGAGAAGAACATGTTTATTCACCTTACAGAGATAGGTATAAAAAATAAATAAGAGAGCCCTCCTGTTTATAGATGTGAAAATCTTCCAGAATTTTTCCATCTAAATTTTAAATAACATTAAAATTTTATTCGCTCCTGCTATGGTGCAATGTACCAAGTTCTTAGTATCTAGTTACTACTTATGGTGTGTGACCGGATCTCTGCGCGTGGTGCAAAAAGAGGGTTTTTCTAAGTTACCCATACTGTTGACTATACAATTGTTACAATTTACAACCATTAAAGGGGATGTCCGTGTCAAAAACATATACATATTTTGGAAGCTTTCTCTTTAACATATGCCAAAAAAATTTCCCATTAAGGGTGTGCTTCTGTCACCGACTGTGTCCCTAGAGGTTTCGATACGGTCTTGCAATTTTAAATAGATTACTGCCTTTCTCCTTCCCAGAGATGCCCCAAACACATTTACAAAACCTTTAGAACGCACTGCTTACTTGTTTTGCACGTTCTAAACGTGAAAAATTTGCTTGCATGGAGAAGCACTTGTGTGCATGGATGCCACAAGAACTTCTGGAAAGCGTCCTGCTAGGATATATTGCCCCTGACAACGAAGGTTAAAGAGAAGCCACATATTTAACTTACTCTCCCGATGTCCCCAGAGGTTTGTGTTTTCTATCAGCCGTTTTCCGACCTGCTGGACTCTATTATGTTATGTACTATACGGGACATTGTGGGGGCCGCATGTGTGTTCCTTATGACATGGTGTGTAGGTGTCCTCCTTAACTATGGAGGCATGTTGTATGGGGCGAGGGGGGAATAGGGGTGGTGTGTGTATTGCCTGACTGCCACTGGTGCCTTTGGGGTACGTACACAGGTTTATATGCAATTTCCCAGCTCCAGCCTTTCTGCCAAATCACACAATGTAACCAGTTGTTTCTAACAACTGATACTTTACTTCTCCGGTTTTGAGCTCAGCAGATTCCCTTTGCTGCTCTGTGTTCAAGTTCCGATCAACATGTCTGGGACAAAGGAAGAACAAGGAAATAACTACTGCAAACATTATACCATTGCAGACAACTAGGACCATTGAAAATCTGCATGTAAACCTGTGTCTTACCGCCCAAGGCCACCAGTTGTCAATACAAGAACTAACCCCCACCCCATACAACTCCTCTCAGGTAAGGAGGAACAGAAATGGGTCGCCATTTACAACACCACAAGAGGCCCAACCAAGTCCCAATAATACATCAAAAAAACCATAATAGAGTGTCCTTGCAGTTTTGAAACGTAGTAAAAAACACAAACTGAGTTTAAATACGAGTCTCCTTCTTCTTAAGCTTTGTTGTCAGGACACCACCTTTCCTACCAGGAATTTTTAAATAACAAGTTTTTTTTTTTTGAAATAAAATTTTTTTGCGTTTCCTCCCGGCACACAAAGTTCGCTCGCTCCATTGCAAAACGGGGAACATTTCTTATTACAACAGTGGTCCAGGAGATCACCCGAACATTCCATTACGTATGTGGTTCAAAGGGGGATTCATTGATTGATTTATTTCAGTTGTAGTCTCCATTAATTGTGTCATAAGGAGTCCATGTGTAAACTAATATTCTCGTAGTTTCAAACTAAAAGAAAGGATTTGTTGGCCAGTAAATAATTTTAAATTTTTATAGGACGTCTGCTTTTCAATGGGCTTAAAAATTATGCACAATAAGCACGCTATAAATTAGGCATGTCCGATGGGAAAGCCACTTTTTACAAATTTTGCTGTAGTGTAGTCGAGTCTCCCTAACGGCCACGCCCGCGGACAAATAAAAAGCCATAGGGTTTATTTTGCAGAAAACTTTGCCGATCTATACTTACAACCGCCTCTATTCCCCCCCCGGCGACTGACAACATCCTCTGATTGCATGAAACTGCGAGGCACCCAATTCACGGCACGGCTTCCGCTGTACAGACAGTTTTCTGCAAATAACTATGGCAAGTTCGGGGTGGGTATGGAAGCCGACACTACAGAAAAGGGGTTTTGGAGGCTAGGGGGTGGGGAGTGGAAAACGGGAGGGAGAGGGACGGCTGCACCGCACATGTCATTTTTCTCTCCCAGAGGTAGACAAGGAGAAGCACCGATGGGACACAGGCATGGCCGCCTGCTCTTGTTGTTTTTTTGGGACTTTGAAGAGCCTATTGCAAGGGCAGCCATTTGGAGCAGGATGCAAGTTAAAGATTTTACAACACATATGCACAACGTGGGACCAGTAGTGTTAAAATTTAGTTTTTAGTATTGTTGTGTGGTTAGTTTAATTAGGATTAAGCTATAGAAAAGAACACTTAGGCCTTTGTTTTTAAAAATCCAACTGTACGTTGTTGCGCACTCCCCTTTTGGCCCAGGCTCTAGGACACATTCTGCAATAAGCACAAATTCCCAATGGATACATCCCAGGCTGAGGTGGTCGGAGCTTACACACCACAGTTTGTGATTTAAGTTTTTAAATTAATTCCTTTTGTTCTCCTTTAAAATAAATTATTTCTTAATTTTCTTTTCTTTTTTAGAGGGTAAAAGCAGATATGAAGAACCAACATGGGCAGTCTTTTAATACATACCTATATTTACAATTGTACCACTACAGCCATGATATATTGTTTAGGCAAACCCATTGTGGTATCGCCTATACATATCCGTAAAAGCTCATAAACATGGTTATGAATCGATGTATTATTTTGTAACATACCGTGCAATTTTCTTCAATCTGTTTTGAGCATCAGTGTTTCAATATAAAAACAATATCTTAATTACATTAAAACGATTCAGCATTTTCACAGGCATAGCATGGCATTGTTCTTCCAGGAGGGATTTTGTATGCAGATGTGTTTGCCGTTCCCTGTTAAAAAACACAAATACAAAATGCACCATCTTTCTCGAACTGTATTAGCTACTTTTTATTAAACTATTAGGATCTTGCACTAAAAGCAGATCCTTAATCCTTAAAAGAAATTCATTTAAAAAAGAAAATAAGTAACTGTTTGTGTATCCTAGCTATGTAAGGTTTTGAAAATGTAAGTATTAAAATTCATTTCATATGACTATTAAAATGCAAAGAATTTAGAATCTTGTGACTTAAATGATACATTTGATTTACAGCAGACATCCAGATTCGATTTATGTTGTCCGATATAAATTCTGATCATTAAATTTGCTGCTTTGCTTCCCTGAGGGCACAGAGGGACAACAACCGACTGAAGGTTTGGATTCATTCCCACTCAATGTGGCTGACCTCTCATAGAAAAAAAGTGCACTGAGTTCCAGCTAGAAGGCAAGGAGGACTAAATGCACCGGAGGACTCCCAGGCCGATTATGTGCAATTGCTTACACGCGAGGGATTAGAGAATTAGATTGTCTACAACCTACCTAGCCCATGACAAGATGATCTTTCAAGGGCATTTCCACCTTGTAATAAACTTTCATATAATGTACTGCTCCTTCCCACCACCCCAACCGCATACCTTTTTTTACAGAAAGTGCCCCAATCTTTACTTACCATGATTCTCTCTCCTTCGCCGCACTCGCCCGGCCCTCGCCTTGCACGCAAATGCAAGCAGGGGGGCGGGACCCGGCAGCCTCGCCGTGATTGGCTGAGATGGCATCCAATCACGGACGCGCTTGCTGGGAGTTTTTCGACACGAAGGAGAGAGGTAATGGTTAGTAAAGATTGGGGCACTTTCTGTAAATAAAAGTTATGCGGTTGGGGCTGGGGGAAGGAGCAGTACATAATACGGGAGGGCATAAAATCGGGAGGGAGATGGAGGGGGAGAATGGCTGCAGTGTTGCATAGCCAAATTTCTCCAGAGGGGAGACAGAGTCCTATATGGACTCTGCCTAACCTCCTGCTGGCCAATTTTTTGGGCTTTGGGGGGGACTACAGGAGAACCACTCTGGACTGGGATGTGAGGTACGGATTTTAACACACTACATGGTGGGCCAGTATGGGTTTTAAATTATATTTTTTGGGGGTGGACATGCCTTTAAGTTAATAGGAGTCCCCCGCCTCCCTTTAATCCTTGGGGACTATCTTTTGACTATAATTTTGCCTTTTTTAAACCACTACCATGGTAGTATATAGGTCCCTAAGACCAGGCAATATTCATAAGTCACGAAGGCATCAATATAATTACTATCTTCACCATCCCTAACCCAAATTAAGACATAATCCTTTCTTTCTTCCACACAATATTCCAGAGTATGGCATCAGAGCACAGGATGAGAAATGTCTGAGATAATCTGCGGGACTTAAGATTCAGAGTCTTTACCTAAGGTTGCATAAAACTTTCAAGCAGGCATCAGTAGGAGGGAGGGGTCACCTGGGTGGCCTTTCAATCCATTTATCCATTAGATGTTGAGGTCTTAGTTGATCCATGGTCTTCCAGGTTTGCTTGTATTTTGGCGTGAACAGTGTCTGTTGTTTTTTTTCGGGGCCAATGGGAGTGTTTCTGAGGACCTCCTTTGAGGACAATGGCTTTCCACGTGAAGTAAAATATCATTATTGTAAGTAGGCTATTGTGGGGTTGTTCCAATTAACTCTTCTTCAGTATGCCAAAGAGCATATTTCGGTGAAGCCTGGTACCGTATTGATAGTTTTTGGTCACAATAAAGATTATATTTTTTGGACCATAAGGCTATGTGTGTGGACAGGTCCGTGAGTGCCAAAGTCTGCATTTTGTGTAGCGCCTCTTATGGACATGATATAATTTGTAAGGGTGTATTTTGGATAGTTTCTAGAGGTTAAATACTCTGATGTATATGAAGTATTGTATTTGTTATTATTTGCAGCTGGAGAGGCTAACTGGGTGATCTCTATAATCTTCTTTGTTGTTCTGCATCAAGTTATGGTATGTGTTTTGTCCATTTGGTCATCAGTTTGCAGGTTGGACCGCTGTTTGCTTTTTGACAGTGGTTTTTTATATTTTGTATGTTAGTGTCCTTGGTTTTCGGTCCCACATTATATGTAATTATAGGTGAGATCTACTATGGTCTCCTCCAGGCAATGTCTTGAAACTGATAGTATCGTAATTTATATGATGGGTGGTAATTTCAATTCATTAAACCAGTGTTTCAATAGTCTTTAAATTGTAATTGTTGTATCACATGTCCAAGAGTTTGAATCCGTTCCCTGCAATTCCTGTATAAGGGAAATTGGCTAGATTTGGGTATTAAAGTTGTATTCACAATGGCATTACCGTTGGTTTTTCAGTTGATGTTGAATAATTTTGTTTATCTCCATTCAGACTTTAGCTGTGTATGGAGAGTTGTTGCAGGTCCATAAGTATGGGCTTCAGGGTTGGCATATGCGCAAGTGATGTCCTTTGTGGGTTTGCGCTGGTGGTTCGGTTTGTGACAGCCATCATCTCAAAGTTTTGGATTGGCTGGCCAGTTAGTAGAGTCTGAATTGGGTAGGGCCAGGGCGTGGTGTTTGGGTGGCCTGTATCAGCTTAAGTTTGACTCCAGCTCTCGCTATGTTTCCGCAGAAATGGGAATTATCAAACTGTTGAGTGATTTTAAACGAATTAGGTACATGCTAAGGGTGTGTTGTAGTGCATACAGTATTTTTTTGGGCCTAAGAATAATTTAAGTTTATACTCCCACATGAGCATTCAAGTAAGTACCCATTTCGTAGTTTTCTTCTTGGCAAAATGTTAGTAGAGGAGCTATGTTTCGATTGTAGCATTCTTTGTAGTTTTTGTTATATTATTCCCATGTATTTGAATGCCATAAACCAACGGATCGCCATTGTATGTTTGACCCCGTAGTTTAGAGCATTTGCCTCGATTTGGTATAAGTGTGGACTTGTCCCATTCATTTGTAATCCTGATAGGGCCCGACATGCCTGTACAGTTTGTAGTGTTCTGTAAGATAAGGGCTTCGGTAACGTCCCAATTATATTACCGGGACCGTCATCAGTGTATAATCCTATTAGTTCTGTTTAGTAAGAGTGTAGCTGTAGTCCTTTATAATTAGGGTTGTAGCAGATTCTAAAGCTAGGGATTTCAAATAGCCAAGTGTGAAGGTGTTTATGAGTAATTGTCCAAAGCCAAAATTACTATAACTTCCCATAAAATGGCCATTCCAGTGATTCGAAAGGCTTTGCATGCATCTGGGATATTATACCGTCGGCCATATATCATGGTCAATCTGGGTTTGGATCAAGGTTTCGTCTTATATTGGTAGTAGTCGAAACTTACCAGACTGAATCCGGACTGTCAATTGCTATTCTGTACGTAAGTGTGGCCCGTATAAAGGGCGGTCGCTAGATTTTGCAAAGATTTTATAGTCCGAGTTCAGTAGTGATCTTGGTTGTATGCCTCATGGTCTGGGTTTTTCCCCAGGTTTAATAAGATCTAGGTTTACTACGTGTAGTGCTTGGGGAGCATTTATGTTATCATGGATTTCGATAAACATCATCATGTGTGGCTTATCAGTATTTTTTTGGTATCTTGATTTTTGCAGGGAGACCATCCATCCTGGAGTTTTGTTGTTGTTTTAGGTCTTGTATTGCCTGTGTTTTCTTCAGGAGGATTGGTTTTATCAGATTATCTCTGTGGCGTGAATTCTGTGGGGACTTCTATGTCAACTTATATCTTAGGATTTGTCCTAGATGGGATTTTCGCGTTTATGTATAAGAATTATGTGTAATATTTTTGAACTTTTCAGTATCTCTGGGGTATTTTTAGTGGATCTTAGTTTCGATCATTGATCGGGTATAGTGCGTTGATTGTTTGGTTTGTGATGTCATGTATGCCAATATTTTGACTGATTGATTGCCAGTTCCAAAGTGGGAGTGGTTTGGTAAAAAACGTGTTTTCCTCTTGTTTTTTTTCTGAATGAGGATTAGTGGTGTTCCTTGGAGAGTGGTCGTTATTTTGTTTTTATGCTTTGTTGGTGTTTTGTGGTGTATTGGTTTTCTCTGCCACTCATCATTTTTGTGAGTGTTTCTTCTTGTATTCTAGTTGTGTTTTTTGATGTAGGAATGTAGAGGACAGGCAGACTTCATTTTGTCCCCATTGGGTAGTGTTTCTTGGGCCATGGTCTATTTGCAGGTTAATTTTGACTTGTTCAATGATTCGGCTGGTGTTTGGATCAGCGCGAGCCAAAAGGGGTTTAATTTCCAGAATGAGAGTTAGTGTAGGCCGGTTAAGCTTCTCCAAGGCACCCAGCACTAGAGCTGGTCAAGAGGGAAATCTAGGTTGTGTTCAGCGTTGTAATTCTGATGCTAAACTAAGTGTTAAAAAGATGTAGTCTAGACGTGATAGGTTCCATACGTTGTTTGACTGACAATATATTCCTTGGTTTTGAGGGTGTTCATGTTTTCCATGCTCAATCCCGTGGAAGTCCAGGTAAAATTAGTTGGTGTAGTGGGTGTTGTAGTCCTCTGGGTGTAATTTTGGCGTGAGCAGTCCCACCATTTCATTCATAACCATATTGAAGTCACCCAGACATTACTTATTACTTTCGCCCTTGTAATTGGTGAGGCCCAAGAGATATAGGGGCGGGTGTGGGATTGTATATTCCAAAGTATTACCCAGCTTGTGGTTTCAATTTCCAGACTGTAAAGACAAAAGCACCTGCTTTGATCTATTTTTGCCCGGAACAAATTGAGTCCTGAGAGTGTGCTTCGTATTAGTAATTGATACTTCCTTTGAGTAAGGTGGAAAAGCCGCTGTGAGCTACCCATCCCCCTCCATTGTTTGGTCACCATTTGTTTCCAAGAAGATATAAGGTTGACAGATTATGTCCCGGTTTATGGCCGTTTAGTTGTCAATACTTGTATTCGTTTTTGTCGGGTCTCCTCAGGCCTCTTGTGTTCCATGTTCGATTTATTTGGGTTAGCCATTTGGATTGGTTGTGGCAATGTAAGTGCTCTGAAAGATCCGAGGTGACCAGGGAGGGGGAGGACGACGGGGTTAGCCCATGTTTATAACATGGCCATTAAAAGGAATAGTTCACTGCAATGTGACTATCCCTTTTCTACAATTGATTGATCAGGGATTGTTAAGAGCTTCCCTTACCTCCTTTTCTTCAATCATGGTTAGATAGCCAGGAACGAACCTTCAGAATAAGTTTACTTGGCAGGGAGGGGGGGGAGAAGGGAGGGGGCTGGAAGTAGTGTCCTTATGCTTGGAGGCAGCTTAGATTGAGATCTTTGATTTTGTGCCATCATGTCCGGTATGGGTATTGGGAATTAAGGCAATCAATCTAACCTAATATAATTTGCATACACTACCTTTCAACCTTCAATTTTACATAATATATACATTATCATCCAACATTTACGGTACCTTTTGATTGGTTCTATCTTGTGTAAGGTGGAAAGATTAAGATGCGGGGAAGGGGGGGAGAGGAGTGAGGTAATTGGTAGAGGAGAGAGAGGGCCTGTGAGCAGGGTATTAAACACTCCCGTTTATGAGACCTTGTAGAATAATTGGTGATTATTCAGTTCACATTTTTAGAACGCATTTGTAATATGATATTTCTTATCATTTGGTTATTTGTTACTCTAGGTATTTAAAGCCTCTGGGTAGATAAGCGAGGTTAAGGGTTGGGGAAGGGTAGGGTATTAATGTCCCACCCTTGGAGGCCTCTGTAATATATATGATATAGCCATTATGTATTAACAACCATTTCTTTAGCATACACATATTCACGTATTGATAACCATGTCATTATTACATTTAAATTCTTTCAATTCTGGTTTGGATTTTGCTAATATAGAGGATAGTCGATGAGCGTTACTGGGCAGGGAGGGGGGGGGGGGGAGAAGGAACAGGGGCAGGGAAGTAGTGTCCCTTGGTGGATGCTGTATAATGAAGCTCTGATTTTGTTGCCCATTATGTTCGTTATGGGTATATTTACATTTAGGTGATCATCTATCAAATAGGCCCGGCCTAGCAGTCCTTGAAAGAATAATCCGATGTTTCATATTGTTTTGGGGTGGGGGGTGGATTGTGTCCCATTTCTTATGATTGGGGTCTATTTTCTATAGTTAAGTTTCACCAAGCTGTCACTGCATTGAACTAGCCGCCATTTTGGCCCCAAACTGAGAAGGCCCCATCAGATTTAACAGCTTCCAGGATGAGCAGTGACTTCTGAGTGAGTCCCGCAGCCAGGAAGCAGGAAGGAGTGTAAAGGCATCCGCTCCTGTAATTGTTCTATGCAGGTGAGATTTTAAAACACAGCCGCCACTACTGGTTACTATCCAACAATTGCAAGCATTTGTGTAGCATTAGGACTTGACCAAAGTAATAAGCCGAGGAGTGGGGTTTTCAGGCTAAGTTTAAAACAAGCCGAATGCTCGACCTTATACTCGATTATATAAGGTAACAACTACAATTAAGTGGTTTAGAAGGCCTGTAATTCTTGTTAATGTGCTTTGGTGTCTAATAGTGGGCAACAGAAAAAAAATTGTGTCCAGTACATTCTGTGTAAAACAAGTGTGTAAGTATGATAGTGGTGGTAGTTTGTTGAATAAGTTATGAATTATGTATATTCCTAATTCTTTTATTCTACTGGATCATTGAATGTGTATTTACGGTCTTATTCACGCAGCCATTGCCAGGCATGGGGCAAACAATAACATCTGTATATTTTCAGTAAGTCTTTGTCTATGTAAACAAGATCAGTATTGTATCAGGCCTTAGAAAGAACGCCTAACTTCTTTGAAAGCTTGCATTTTCAATCATTTTAGTTATCCAATTAAAGGTATTTTTTTTTATTCAAGATGTCGTCACTTTCATCAATTTCTAACACTGTACAATTCTCTACTGTTATTAGTGATTATGTGATCTGCGTGTGGTAATGTATGTGATAGTGTATGAGTGAGGTGTGTTGTATGATAGATGTATTATTATATGTTGACGTGTGGGTCAGTGATAACATTCATACAGTTGTGGTATAGTTAATGAGAGAGTGTTGTATGTTTAGTAATAGTTTGTGTGAATTGTGCGTGACAGTGCTCTTTTCTGCGGTTACTTTTTATAATCCGGATACCTTTTACCATTTTTCTTATGAGAACAAGGCAGTCTAATAGATTAATTATTTTTGATTTTTGAAGATATCCTACATAAAAGCTAATTATTTTTTCAATGATGTCACCCCTTCACATGACATGAAGATTATAGTAGAAAGTTATGGCTTGGTGAGGTTCTCTCATTTCATCCAGGTCATGGTATATCGTGTATTCAATTAGATCAACTGGAACTTAATGGTGTTCTTGAGACGTTTCGCTAGTCTCCTACTGGCTTTCTCAATTCAGAATGACTTCGTATGTACGCCTGGAAAATCCCATTAGCATATCACATCCAGGTTTAAGGTGTGATTAGATAGTGGCTAGTGTTATAGGACACGCCCAAGTAAGGTGTTAAAACATGCATTGTAGCCTGGGCAGAACCCGTTTGGTGGTCGAAACCACCCCCACCTCTTTTAGGCTTTGGTCTTCTTCTTTAATATTTCACCAACAAGATTGAAGATATAGTACTACGGTAGTAGAAGAAACTGATGGTGTGCCTATTAGTGACATCTCTCTTCCACTTATAACCCCACCAAGGAGGCTGTTGACATGTGAAAAACGCTGGGCCAGAGACCATCACCTTACCATCAGAACTGATTCAACCCAGAACAGGTGTGGTTCCTGTTGGACTTGTGCCTGAATAACCACCTATTTCAAATAGCGGGATGAAGTTCTCAATAAGCAAAACATTGGATGTGCTATGGGTCTACAGTTTCACCTATTGTGGCACCTTTACATGGAGGAGGTAGAAACCAGGCGCTTATATATACCTTTTAAGGGCATAGCACCCAGCCACTGAGTTGCGCTATGTTTGATGACACCTGGGTTAAAAAAACAGATCCCCCAGATACGTACAAGCTTTCACAGAACCATTTAATGTGGTGCGACCTAAAACATGATAATTCACAAGAGGGAAATAGTACAAAACAACAAGACTGGCTTCCTTCTGAGTTCCTCTGTGTGGACGTAGGCTTGTGTAAAAGTTCGGAAACTTGGTACACTGTAAGTAGAGGTTTTAATCAGAAACGCCAACACGGAACATATCAGTTATTTATGTTTTTGGTACCTCCCCACCACCACTGTGATACATCAGCGTGGGTGGGGGTGTTAGATTGAGCATCTTGAATCCCTGGATAGCTACACATCTCGCACTGCGACGGAACAGTTCGGTGCCACTATCAGCCTGCAGGGGCCTGGAACCATACTGCTAAAGAATATCGAGACTCTCCCGAGGGTAGCCCTTAAAAACGTGTGGATATTCCAGACTGCAGGGCCTGTTATGTCACGAAAGAGTAAAGTAAATCAACAAGACACGATACCCCACCAGTATAACGGGGAAAAGCAAGACCTGAGGCACGAACAGGTCATCCACGCACCCACATCAACACCCCATGATCATTTTATTCGCAATTTACAGGGGCGTCTTCCACGTAGAAAGCATCTATGAAGCGACGTTTTCAAAAAACATCGTATCCCTGTCTGCTTTAAACCGAACAACACACTGAGTCAGCAATTGGTAGCATCCGAAAGACCCAAACAGAAAAAATTTTATCAACCACAGACACGCAAGAAAGGCGACATCATCTATCATTGCAGTCACGTGGATAGAAGCTGCATCTGATTTGTATGTGTGGGGTTAGATCCAAACCTCCCACTTCACTTCAGACGTAATCAGCCATCAAATGAAGAAGCCCATGTCCTCGTGTCAGGTGCTCAAATCTCGTTTGTCGTGATCTTAAGATTAAAGGACATAACCTTTGAAAGATTGTAAGTGTTAACACTACTGCGAAGGAACGTTGTGCTGTCGGTTCAGAAGGTGTTAAGGGGTGAGCAATTTATGTGAACATAACGAACCAGCCTAAGGAAGTGGGCAGTAAGTCCCCCCATTAGCATGGACCGTGGGCAGTAAGTGTGAGCAGCATGGCTCCCCTCTACATAGGGCCTGTGGGCAGTAATTCCCCCCCATACGCATAATGTGATATAGTTAGAATAGTGTTATACTGTTTTATTTTACTTTATAGGTTTTAATTGTTTGCACTTTACTTTTATTTCATAGTATTGAAAGCTTTTGACTAAAAGATTTAACTAAATGACTTTACTGGATTTCTTAACCAAACATACTTTGCTTCAGATTTTTTTTTTCTTTCATATTTCTCTTTATAGGCTAGGTTAGACTAGTTAGGTTAGTTAGGTCCCTGCTGAAAAAGTGTACCTTGATATGGTAGAAGGGTTTACAAATCTTTTGGCCAAAAAATGTTATTCTTCATTAATTATGTTGAGGCTGCAGATACATTTTTGCTCAGATGGCAAAAACCCTAGAGACACCCCTGTAAACCCCCCCTATATGCAGGGCCCTTGGGCAGTAGCCCCCCGATATGCAGGGCCCTTGGACAGTAAGCCCCCCATATGCAGGGCCCGTGGGCAGTAAGTCCCCCCCATACGCATGGACCGTGGGCAGGAAGTGTGGGCAGCATGCCTCTCCTCTACATATGGCCCGTGGGCAGTAAGTCCCCCCATTAGCATGGACCATGGGCAGTAAGTGTGGGCAGCATGCCCCCCCTCTACATAAGGCCTGTGGGCAGTAAGTCCCCCCAATACGCATGGACCGTGGGCAGTAAGTGTTGGCAGCATGCCACCCCTCTACATAGGGCCTGTGGGCAGTAAGTCCCCCCCATACGCATAATGTGATATAGTTAGAATAGTTTTATACTGTTTTATTATAGTTTATATGTTTTAATTGTTTGCACTTTACTTTTATATCATAATATTGAAAGCTTTTGACTAAAAGATTTAACTAAAT
>CM033469.1:200599488-200630040 GCA_019447015.1 Hymenochirus boettgeri | reverse complement strand
GGGACAGAGGGGGGGGGGTCTTATTTGGGACAGAGGTGTATCACTGGTTTGGGACAGAGGGGGGATCTTGGATTTGGACAGAGGGGGTCTGATTTGGACTTAGAGGGGGCTGGATTTGGGAAAGGGGGGGTCTGGATTTAAAACATGGGAAGGACCCTGGATTTGGGGGATAGAGGGATCTGGATTTGGACAGAGAGGGTGGCTGGTTTGGGACAGAGGGGTGTTGATTTAGGCACAGGGGTGGATTTGAACAGAGGGGGGTGACCCTGATTTGGGACAGAGGGGGGCTGGATTTGGGACAGGTGGACCCTGAATTTAGGACAGCAAGGGACCCTGGAATTTTGAACAGAGTGGGGGACCCTGGATTTGGGGACAGAGGTTCCCTGGAATTGGACAGAGCGGGACCATGGATTTGAAACAGAGGGATTTGGGACAGGGGGGACCCTGGATTTGGATAGGGGCGTGGACCCTGGATTTGGGACAGGGGGGCTGATTGGGACTTGGGGGCTGGATTTGGGAAAGGGGGCCTGGATTTAGAACAGAAGGAGGTCCTGGATTTGGGACAGAGGGGGGGCTTTATTGGGACAGAGGGTTACCCTGATTTGGGACAGAGGAGGATCCTGGACTTGGACAGAGGGGCTGATTTGGACAGAGGGACTGGATTGGGACGAGGTGTGTTGATTTAGGACAGGGGGTGGATTTGGAACAGAGGGGTGACCCTGATTTGGGAAAGAGGGGGGCTGGATTTGAGACAGAGGGCCCTGGATTTGGGACAGAGGGGACTTGGATTGTGGACAGGGGGGCTGGATTTAGGAACAGGGGGACCCTGGAATTGGGACAGAGAGGGTCCCTGGATTTTGAACGAGTAGGGACCCTGGATTTGGGACAGAGAGGGGCCTGTATGTGGGACAGAGGGGAGGGCCCTGGATTTGGGGACAGAGGGGGACCATGGATTTGGAAGAGAGGGGCCCTGGATTTGGAACAGGGGGAACCATGGATTTGGTACAGTGGGGGGGACCCTGGATTGGGATTGTGGGACAGAGGGGGGACTCTGGATTTGGACGAGAGGGGGGGCTTAATTTGGGACAGAGGGCCCTGGATTTGGACGAGGGGGGACCCTGGATTTGGGACAGAGAGGGGTCTGATTTGGGGACATTAGGGGGGATTTGGGATAATGGGGATCTTGATTGGGGACAGGGAGGGGCTGGTTGGGACAAGGGTTTTTGATTTAGGACAGGGGGTGGATTGGGGAAAGAGGGGGAGACCCTGGATTTGGGACAGAGGGGGGCTGGATTTGGGACAGGTGGACCCTGGATTTAGGACAGCAAGGGTCCCTGGATTTTGAACAGAGTGGGACCCTGGATTTGGGACGAGGGTTCCCTGGATTGGGACAGAGCGGGACCATGGATTTGGAACGAGGGATTTGGACAGGGGGGACCCTGGATTTAGGATAGAGCGTGGACCCTGGATTTGGACAAGGGGGGCTGGATTGGCAACTTGGGGGCTGGATTTGGGAAAGGGGGGGCCTGGATTTAAGAAATGAGGAGTGGTCCCTGGATTTGGGACAGAGGGGGGGCCTTATTTGGACAGGGGGGTTACCCTGGATTGTACAGAGGAGGATCCTGGACTTGGGACAGAGAGGGGACTGGATTTGGACAGAGGGTTGTGTTGATTTAGGACAGGGGGTGGATTTGGAACAGAGGGGGTGACCCTGGATTTGGGATAGAGGGGGGCTGGATTTGAGACAGAGGACCCTGGATTGGGTCAAGGGGACCCTGATTGGGACAGGGGGTTCTAATTTAGGACAGGGGACCCTGGAATTGGGACAGAGAGGGTCCCTGGATTTTGAACAGAGTAGGGGCACCCTGGATTGTGGGACAGAGGGGGGACATGGATTTGGAAAGAAGTGGGCCCGGATTTGGGAAAGGGGGACCACTGGATTTGGGACAGTGGGGGGGACCTCTGGATTTGGATTTGGGACAGAGGGGGACTCTGGATTTGGGACAGAGGGGGGGCTTAATTTTGGGACAGAGGGGTACCCTGGATTTGGGACAGAGGGGGGACCCTGGATTTGGGACAGAGAGGGGACTGGATTTGGGACAGAGAGGGGACTGGATTTGGGACAGAGGGGTGTGTTTGATTTAGGACAGGGGGTGGATTTGGAACAGAGGGGGGACCCTGGATTTGGGATAGAGGGGGTCCCTGGATTTTGAACAGAGTAGGGACCCTGGATTTGGGACAGAGAGGGGCTGGTGTGTGGGACAAGAGGGGGGCCCTTGATTTGGGACGAGGGGGGACCATGGATTTGGAAGAGAGGGGCCCTGGATTTTGGGACAGGGGGAACCGATGATTGGGACAGTGGGGGGACCCTGGATTTGGATTTGGACAGAGGGGGACTCTTGGTACAGAGGGGGGTATTTGGGACAGAGGGGTACCCTGGATTTGGACATAGGGGGGATCCTGGATTTGGGAACAGAGAGGGGACTGATTTGGCAGAGAGGGGCTGGATTGGGACAGAGAGGGCTGGATTTGGAAAGAGTAGGGCCCTGATTGGGACAGAGTGGGACCTTGATTTGTGATAGAGGGGGCTGGATTTGGGACAGGGGGGGCCCTGAATTGGAGAGGGGGCCCTGGATTTGGGACAGAGGGGGGATCCTGGATTTGGGACCAGAGGGGACCTGGATTGGGACAGAGAGGGGATGTCATTTGGGACAGAGAGGGGACGGATTTGGGACAGACGTTATTTGATTTAGGACGGGTGGATTTGGAACAGAGGGGTTGAACCCTGGTTTGGGATAGAGGGGGGCTGGATTTAGACAGGAGGACCCTGGATTTTGGGACAGAGGAGGACCCTGATTTGGGACAGAAGGACCATGGATTTGGGACAGGGGTCTGGATTTAGGACGGGGGACCTGGATTTGGAAAGAGTGTAGACCCTAATTGGGGGAGGGGAGCGGATTTGGGACATTGGTGCTGGATTTGGGATGGGGGCTGGATTAGAAAGAGGAGACCCTGATTGGACAAGGGGGCTTTTTGGGAAGAGGGGTACCTGGATTTGGGACAGAGGGGGGGTCTGATATTGGGACAGGGGCCATGGATTTGGGACAGCGGGGGGGCCTGGATTTGGATTTGGGACAGAGGAGGTCTTAATTTGGAAAGAGGGGCCCTGGATTTGGGACAGGGGGGGATCCTGGATTTGGGACAGAGAGGGGACTGGATTGGACAGAGAGTGGGAATGTGGTTTGGGACAAAGGGTGTGTTGATTTAGGACGGGGTTGGATTTGGAACAGAGGGGTGACCCTGGATTTGGGTAGAGGGGGCTGGATTTAAACAGGGATACCCTGGATTTGGGACAGAGGAGGACCTAGTTTTTGGGACAGGGGCTGAATTTGGACGGGGACCCTGGATTTGGACAGAGGGGTCCCTGGATTTTGAACAATAGGGACCCTGGATTTGGGAAGAGTGGGACCCTTGATTTGGGAGAGAGGGGGCTGGATTTGGGACAGAGGGTCCCTGATTTAGGACAGAGGGGGCCTGGATTTGGGACAAGGGGGGGCTGATTTTGGGACAGAGGGGTACCTGGATTTGGGACAGAGAGGGGGATCCTGGATTTGGGACAGAGAGGGGACTGGATTTGGGACGAGAGGGGGACTGGATTTGGGACAGAGGTGGTGGTGATTTAGACAGGGGGTGGATTTGGAACGAGGGGTGTACCCTGGATTTGGGATAGAAGGGGGCTGGATTTGAGACAGGAGGACCCTGGATTGGGACAGAGTAGTGACCCTGTATTTGGGCCAGAGCGACTATGGATTTGGAACAGAGGGGGCCCTGATTTGGGACTGGGACCCTGGATTTGGGATAGAGGTGTAGACCCGGATTTGGACGGGGGGTGGATTGGGACATTGGGGCGGATTAGAACCGAGGATGGGACCCTAGATTTGGGACAGAGGGGGCTTATTTGGGGACAGAGGAGTACCCTGGATTTGGGACAGAGGGGAGGATCCTGGATTTGGGACAGAGGGGGAACCATGGATTTGGAAAGCGGGGGGGGGCTGGATTTGATTTGGTGACAGAGGGGGCACTCCGGATTTGGGACAGGAGGGGGGCTTGATTGGGACAGAGGGGGTACCCTGGATTTGGGACAGAGGGGGATCCTGGATTTGGGACAGAGAGGGGACTGGGATTGAGGACAGGAGGGATGGATTGGACAGAGGGTGTGTTGATTTAGGACGGGGTGGATTTGGACCAGAGGGGGTTGACCCTGTATTTGAGTAGAGGGGCTGATTTTAGAGACAGGAGGACCCGGATTTGGGACAGAGGAGGAACCTCGGATTGGACAGAGCGGAACCATGGATTTGGAAGACAGAGAGGGGCCTGGGATTGTGACAGGGGACCCTGATTGGGGAAAGAGGTGTAGACCCTAACTTTGGGACGGGGGCATTTCTAAATCCAGGCCCCCCCTTTCCCAAATCCAGCCCCCAATGTTCCAAATCCAGCCCCCCCTGTCCCAAATCCAGGGTCCACGCCTCTATCCTAAATCCAGGGTCCCCCCTGTCCCAAATCCCTCTGTTCCAAATCCATGGTCCCGCTCTGTCCCAATTCCAGGGAACCCTCTGTCCCAAATCCAGGGTCCCCACTCTGTTCAAAATCCAGGGACCCTTGCTGTCCTAAATCCAGGGTCCACCTGTCCCAAATCCAGCCCCCCTCTGTCCCAAATCCAGGGTCTCCCCCTCTGTTCCAAATCCACCCCCTGTCCTAAATCAACACCCCCTCTGTCCCAAACCAGCCCCCTCTCTGTCCCAAATCCAAGATCCCCCCTCTATCCCAAATCCAGCCCCTAATGTCCCAAATCCAGACCCCTCTCTGTCCCAAATCCAGGGTCCCCCCTCTGTCCCAAATCCAGGGTACCCCTCTGTCCCAAATTAAGCCCCCCCACCTACACCCACTTAACGGGCACACTTTTGCAAGTACATAAATAGCAATATTCCCTAAAAGATGCACAAAAGACCAATTAAAGATTGGTAACAATCGTTATTTTATGATTATCGAAAGGTTACAAACGGTAAAGTTTGTATTTTACTATAACGATCTTTTATGAATTTTGCCATAGATCTCCAATATCCATAAATAAACATGTATCAAAACTTGTTCTTCACAACATACTGTAAAAATTACCCACATAATTTACCTTCTTTTTCTATTTTTATTTTAGCCCCTTTTTTTAGTATTACACAAACATGTTGTTTGTGTAATGTGTACCAGCTGCATTCCTTAACAAAAACTAAATTTAAAGGCAACTGTGGTCTCCAAACAAGTTAGGGAAAAATGAAAACCTGCAGTCTTACCTTTAGAATGAGTGCTAAATTGCATCTCTGGCTGCAGCCTGTGAAAAAACATATTGGATTTAATGTTCAGATTTCCTCCTTCCAGTTGGTTGAGTGGCATAACCTGACTTTTGCCCCATCCCTCTGTCCCAGGGATGCTCAGTGTATCTATGAGCATCCCTGGGACAGAGGGACGCTCAGTGAAGACTTAATGCTGGGGAAAACAGGAAGTCCAAATAAATACAAGTCCACTCAAGCATACCAATCTGGCAATGGCCTATGTTAGGTATGTTAGGTAGGTGCAATCCTTCTAACCCTCTGCCCTAGGGGTTAAAGTGATCTAGCAAGCGAAAAAGATGAGGGGCGCACACCACATCAGTGCCTTTATTTTTATTATGTGTGTGGCAGTGCCAGGCGGCAACAGCCAGAGCCAGCATGGTATTGTCTTGTATAAAGAGAGGTATGGATTCAAGGGAGGAAAATGTAATTCTTCATCTTTACAAAGCGTTGGTAAGGTCTCATTTCAAACACTAACAAACATAGACAACAATAACCCTCCAACTATTGACTGCAGGAAGATAGCATAGTGTCCACCACCAGCAGAGTCAATTTATGACTCATTGGAATGCGACACTGCTGCTTATCTTCTGTGCAGTTCATCAGTGACAGAACCAGATGGGAGAACCTATGTAACCTGGTCAGTACATTTAAATACAAATGGAATTGTAACCCTTTATATCCTGGAATCAATTCTCTTGTATGGTGTATGGAGGGGGGAGAGGTGGGGAGGTGCAGTGGCAAGAATTCTTATTACATTCACTCAGTGACGCACCTGAGTGACTGTAATATGATTCTCGCCACTGCATCTCCCCATTGAAAGTATAGGAGCCTTATGTTTATATAGGGTATTATATGGTTATTATATTACTAGGTTATATATATGGTTTTATTTATTACTAAGTATTATAATAATCCAAACATTTGTATAGCTGCCCCTAGCCAGATTTGAACCCTGGTCTCCCATGTCAAAGGTGGCGCCTTTAACCAGCACACTATCGCTATTCGCTAAGCCTATGAAGGACCATTGTTCGTTCGATAATCCTCGATTGTATCATCGAATGTAGCTTGTGCAAAACCCACAATTGCCTGCCTGCCAGTGTTTTAACAAGTTTTGGTGACAGTGACATGTTCCCCAGACCATTTCCCAGGTGCCACAGCTATTTACAGTAAGTTACCACTGTTAGTTTAGCTGTAAATTACTCTGACTTTTCGAAACTATCACTTCCCCATAGACTTGAATGGGTCCAAATTTGACTTTTGAACTTTCTCTGAAGTTCGAAAGTTCGAAAACGGACGAACTTTATATAGTTCGGCCATCTCTAGTTTCTCATATGCCACTCTAATATTTGGTACACCGTACCCCCTATCAGCTACCCTGTCCCATAACAGCATGGCTTCATCCTAAAAGGAATCCCAAGTAGAGCAGATGCAACGTAATCTTATAAATTGACTAATGGGATACCTTTTACCGTAGTCTTGGATGATGAGTCAGCTGGAAAGAGTGTTTCTCGTAATAGGTTTTTCGGAAAAGATTATTATAATCCTATCATCATTAACCACAAATTTAACATCCAAAAATTCAATTTCTGTGAGTGGTAGATACAGTGTATTATTGCAGTACAAGAAAATTTGTTGTATCATCTAATCCTCCATTCCAAACCATTATGACGTCATCAATATATTGCATCTGTAATATTTCATAATATTGAGTTAAAGGGATTACAATCATCGGTATGTGCCGGTATTCCCAATTACCAATAACACAATTTGCATATGAGGGCACAAATTGGCGCCTTGGTTCCTATGGGACTTAATCGGGATTTCGAACATTCTGCCTTCTAGATTGATTTCAGATTAATACAATATTGTTATTAATCTGAAATTATTTACCTGCCACCTCATACTTACCTGTTATTTAATTACGGTGATTGTACAATATATTGTATAGGTATATATGGGTTATTAGTTTATATTGAGTCATTTCCACACATAAGTGGTAGATATCTAGTCTACATCATAATATGATTTTAGTTAGCACACTAGCAGAAGCTCCTCTTCTCCATTCCATAGTAGAGTGGTTTATATCTGATAATGGATCCCAATGAGTATCGGATGAGTTTTCGGTCATGTTGAAGTCCGAGTACTAACTAGAGGATAACTTCCACTTAGCCTATATGGCTTGATTATATGGTAACCATCTTATTGTAGACTTACAGGGTTATTCAATAAAAGTTCTTATCGTTAATGGTGCTAAATTTGCCCCAACCAATCAGAACTTATTTAACATTTGAAAGCTAACATTTGATTGGTTGGGGCAAAATTAGCACCATTTTAAACGATAAGAACTTTTATTGAATAACCCTGTTAAGTGTACCTTTCCCTTTAATATTTATATTTATAATATTAATATTTATAATATCTTACCTTGCTCATTTTTGCTAATCTAAAGACCTATTTACCTTTTACAATGTCCACTGATTTATCAATTACATTTGCAGTGTCTCCATATAAAGTAACTTTGTTTCTATTTTTTGATGGTATGTATTTGTATCTATGTTTAACATTGTTTTGCATACCTTACCTGAATGTCTTCCTATTCTGTTCATAGACCGCTTGCTGTAATGGTTTTAATGGATCCAATGGTTTTAACTGTTAGGGGTTAAACACTGTTTTTGTGAGGACTCCCCTTTCCCTACCGGTATAACGAAGCGCCACAGACGTCTCCTCCACCCTCTCTACATGTAACATGGTGGACTGTCGTGTTTGTATAGCTGTACCGGACTGTTTTTAAAATTATGAAATAAAGCATTGAATTTTATTCCTTGTGTGCTGCCTACTCCTAACTACATTTCCGAGGTTATAAGCCCGACCAGCTCCTCCATCAGTTAAACAGGGCCAAGGCAATTACTGTTCGAATACCACTCCCATCAAAAAGACAGGGCTGCTAGGTGCAGCCAAGTAGTAGATTTTTGTACAACATACACTCCCTATAGTGGACAACTTAGGGGTTGATAATCAGAGATGGGAGCTGATCATTCGAGATTGATTTAGGAATACTGCATTCGTTACACCCTACAAGAGGGAGACAATTTGTCTAACTTATTGGTATGAACTGTCATTGCCGAAATGAGGAATCGTGAACCTCCAACACAGGAGGTAGGGCACTCTAAAAGAGGAACGTTTGCTTTTGTTGCCCTAATTTTACCCAATGCACTGTATGCTTAGTGGTCAATATTTTGCCCACCCTAGGGATGGTACCAAATTGACATAAAACAGAGGTTCACCTGCACGAGCAGACATGTAATTTATTTTATTGTCCGTGCAGAATGCATTATATTGGCAAAACAAACCATGTTCAAGGTGCAGAAGGCTATACATCGCGCATCCATTAGAAGTTTGGCGACCTAGCAGTTGCTAGGTACTTTAAAAAGATGTCCCATTCACTGTTGAGCCTCCGCTGCATGATATGATGGCTTAACAAGGAACAATTGGGACCATTTGTGGATAAGGACAAAATATTGAAATATTGTTACAAACGAAAGCCAGGTGGATACATAGGTTACAGACTCAATCCCCTGGTGGATTAAATGAACAGTTTTTGTTACATTGTTTTCTGTGAAGCATTTTAGCATAGCTTTTATGTCCAATTTACCTTATAGTGTGTTTCTGGCTTCCCAAAGTTGTATATATATATATTTTATATATATATAATATATATATATAGCTCCCTTATATTATATAAATATATTTATATCTCCATAGGAGATTGCATTGAGTTTTTAGGAGCTACCAATGTGGTGGGGGGTAAAGGATATTACACATGGGAAAGGTGTATATGTATGTGTGTACTATCTCACTGTTACCATTTAAATGACCATCAGCAAATGTATATAAAGTATAGCACTGACTTATATTGGGTACAACACAAAATATACAAAATACATAAACTTACTTACAGAGCAGAGATCCCTATTTTAAAATGGAATGGTCAAATGGCGGCTTAAACCACACCCGTGTGTCTGCTCCATATGAAAGGAAGTGTAATCCAAAAAAAGTTTCTGTCTGTTACACAGGATATGATGTATAATGTAATGGACATATACAGCAAGGCTCCTTATATACTACCTCCAGCCTGAAGGTGGTGCCAGTGAGTAATAAAATACGAGACATCCCTGCTCTCTATGGTAGGAGGAGAGAAAGTGAAAATGGATTGCGGTGTGTGCTTTGGAGTGATATTGACTGCAACACAGGATCCTGTGTATAAGACCCTGTGTATAAGATGCTGGTACCACCTGTTGGGAGGACAGATTATTGGACAGATAATTTACCTTATTGGATACAAACTCTCAGGCAACAGATAAGTGTACACCAACTTACAAGGACACACAATATACAGGCCTGGTCAATATTCAAAGTGGTGCACCAAAGACAGGGACACCCCTGATTACTGCACATGTTATGTGGGAACCTGTTTATGTGCACTGTTTGCTTTGGAAGGATTATGGGTAGCATGGCACACAGTGGGTTACTCTGGTGGTCTGGCACAAAGCAGATAGTGCAGTGATCTGGTACAAATTGGTGGCAGCGGTGCTGGTAATACCATTTATTCTCCCTGTTTTCTTTGTATATTTGATCTCTGTATTAAGCTATGGAGGCTGCTACTGATAGTATTGATTTAAATCTTCCTGTCCTTGTACCTGCAGATGAAATTGCCCAATTAGACTCCGTAGCTCTACCAGGCCCAATTGCCAAACCTATTTTTAAATCTTATCCATTTGATGGGGTAACTAGGGAGTGGACTGATTGGCTAGAACAATTGGAATTGGCAGCCACTATTAATGGTTGGGATGAAGGTGCTCGCTTGCAAGTCCTTAGCCTTTTGCTTAGTGGTAAAGCCAGGCAGGTATACCAAGGTTTTACTGTAATACTGAAATAAAACGCAGTAATCAGTTATTAAAAATTGCTTTGAAGCAACTTTTTTTCAATTAGACCTGTATAAGAGTATATAAAGGATAAATCCATTTCTTTAGGTAAACTGGGAATGAGAAATGTTTGTTTATACGTTAGATTATTAGGGCAATGCTATTATGATAACATGATGCTGTGAGATGCCTTCTGTTATTATATATGAGGTACCATCACCACTTGCCATGGTGAATACTAATAAGTATTAACCTAGCATGTTTAGTTTCAACTACACAGTGTAGCAGGATTGCCTGGGTCTACTCTCAGACCTGCAGGATTATCCTATTTGGTTCCTCTGGACAGAGGCCCCCACAAGGCGTATAACTTGGTAGATCCGTTATCAAATTACCCGCGATCATACAGTTAACAACGCGGGTGTACCGCAGGTGTAACATATGGCCCATGGGCGAACAACAAGGGATCCAACACCCGCTACACAAAAGAAAAAGGTCAAGACTTTACTACCAAGAGCTTCAAAAGGAAAAGCCATGATCGAGCACTGTATCATCGCCTTACTCTGGTTAAGCATCCATGTATATCTGGACTCCCAAGATACCAAGGAAGGGCCCCACTAAGACCTATAGTCAGCACATCAACTCTGTACATACAATGTGGCAAAATACCTACCACATTTGGGGCATGGTTGGAAGTTTAAGCATCAATTCGAACTCCCAGGATTTAATCAACAAGATTGAAAATAAGTTACTCGGTACAGAAGAAACTATGGTGTCCTACTGTAATAAACGGCCGGGAGGCGGAGTAATTACGAGTACGCTTTAGGAGGAGGCGACATAGTCTGAAGATGTAAGACACACGAGGCTGCTGGGATGGTAAGGCTGGATACTGGAACTGGTGCTGCTGGGAACTGAAGTGGATACAGGCAAGGTAGGTAACTGGCTACAGATGAGGTAAGTAGTGGATACTGGATACAGGCAAGGTAAGTAACTGATAAGTAACTGGATACTGGATACAGCAAGTAGTAACTGGACAGGCAAGGTAAGTACTGTAACTGGATCCAGCAAGGTAGTACTGTAAGGATACAGGCAAGGTAAGTAACTGTGCAGGAAAGGAACAGGATCCAAGCAGGTAGTACACAGGAGCCGGGAGGTAGCAACGCTACTAAGGCACCGGGTCCAGGAGGACGCTGGTTTTTTAAATCTTTGCGCCGCCGGCATGTCGGCGTCGACGTCATGAGTCACACGCCGCCCACCCGGAAGTGCAGTGCGGCGCGGGACCGGAGCGGCAGATAAGTTCGTGACACCTATGATGTGACATCTCTCTTCACCTGTATACCCACCAAGGAGGCTGCTGATATAGTGAGAAACGGCTAGGCAAGACAGCACCCTTACCATCAGAACAGATCTACCCAGAACAGTTGTGTTCCCTACTGGACTTGTGCCTGAATACCACCTATTCAAATACGGAAAGATTCTATAAGCAAAAACATGGTATTGCTATGGGATCTCAGTTTCACCATTGTTTGCAAACCTTTACATTGGAGGAAGTGGAAACACAAGCACTTAATACTTTAATGGGCATACCAACCCCGCCACGGTTCAAGCCACTGAACAAACACATCAATGTTGTAGACCCACAACGTCAATTTAACAAGGGAAGAGGTCAAAACACACATGGCTTCTGGACTGCTTGGTAATAGTCAGGGAAATGGTAAACTGGAGGTTTACAGAAAACCACCCAAACAGATCAGTATTTGATGTTTGACCTCCCATCACCCTTTAGATCACAAGCTGGGTGTCATCAGAACCCTGCAACACAGAGCAGAGAACATCCCCACTAGCACAGAGACGAGGCTAAAAGAATAAACATCTCAGAGGAGCCCATAAAAACTTGTGGATATCCAGACTGGGCCTTTGTCAAAAGAAGTAGAAGAAAGAAAAGAACACGAATACCACAGTGAAGGAAAAAGCAAGACAGGAGAAAGAACATGGTCTCTGAGAAATTAAGAAGAATTTTCAAAAAACACCGTAGCCCTGCTTTTAACCAAATAACACACTGAGGAAGCAACTGGCACATCCGAAGACCCAATACCGAAACACAAGAATGCAACATCATATACGCAGGTCAGTGCAGTGAAGAGTCTCTGATTGTATGTGGGAAGACCAAACAGCAACTGCACCAACGTTGGCCCAGCACAGAAGAGACATTCCCTGGGTCAGGACTCAGCCATGTATCTGCATTTTAAGGAAAAAGGACATACCTTTGAAGATTGTAATGTCAACATCCTTTCAAAGGAACATGACTGGTTCAAGAGAGGTGTCAAGGAGGCCATTTATGTGAAAATAAAGAAACCAAGTCTGAATAGAGGTGGTGGTGGGGGAGGGTTCTGATACCAACTGTCTGCCATACACAATGCTGTTTTGTCACCTTACCCTGGGCGTTCCTATAACACCTCTTAACCACAATGCAATCACGTCTTGCATTCATAATGTCCTTAACACCTGACTGTGATATGATAATAGGGATTTTTTCAGGGAACATAACTGCCACAGATACTTGTACAAGTCATTTTGAATTGAAGCCAGTCGGATGACTAGCGAAACTCTTCAAGAACTAACTTTACCCAGTTGATCTAACTGATACACACAGATACCATGACCTGGATGAATGAGAACCTCCACAAACAATACTAAGTCAAATTCTACATTTACTATTATATTCCCAACTTTACTTTCTCCAACTTTTCTTTCCTAGATTTTTCTACCGGTAGCGAACGGATAGCGCTACTTAACTTCATAAATTTGGCCCCTTACTCTTTGCGGATAGGTCTGGATAATTTCAGTCCACTAGTGTGTTGCTATTAATCCCAGTTCAGTGGTTGGTTCAACACTTGCTGTGCTCCCTCTTAATTCACTACTTAACATGGGGCTGGTTCATACTTCTTTCTAAAAATATTTTATTGTTGCATTAAAAATAGTGATATCACTTTAAAATAACTTTGCAAACACTTAAAAGTATTGCAAGTACAAAAAGATCATGTGTTTTGCCACAGGACTTCAAGTATATAACCAAATAGTTGACTCTGTCCCTTATATTTTCATTTTCCAGGGTTGGGAAAGTTATGCATTCCACAGTGGAACACATCTGGTCCCAGACACCTACTATTACATTATTTTAACTTGGAGCTGGAAGAGGGGTAGATGTTATGAGCATTGGATAGAGGTTTAAAACCTCCTTAAACTGCTTGAAGAGGCATTTAGGGTATGAATTGTTTCTTGCATTCCACTGGTGGAATACATCTGGTCAGGGCCGCCATCTTGGATCCGGAGATCTGCTAAAAAGGGGCTGCTATAGGAATATTATTGTTAGAATATTGTGTTATGTTTATATAGAAAACACTTGCTAAATTACAGGTGTTAAACATTATTTTTTAAACTATTATATTGGTAAAATTTCTTGAAATCATAAATTCCATACAAATTCATATAAAAAAAACCTTTAAAATATATTGACGTAAAAAGAGTGCATAAAGTCTTTAAACAAACCTCAAATAAATGTATATATCACTCAACAGACTTCAACTATATCATCTTAACGCTTCAGGACGACGGCCGACCGGGCTAAACGCTGGACCCGTTTCTGTGAATAAATATGTGATGAGGATATAGTGAAGTCCTGTTGAGTGCTTTCTAACAGTTTTGGATTTTACATTATGAGGAAACCACCCGGGCATGTGAAAAGTGAAGTTGGAGTGCTATCAGAGTTTGTATACTATTGTATATATATCTGGCTGAATAGAAAGCACTCCAGTTGAAGCACTTGAAACATCTGCCTGGTGCAACTTCAAACATCTATATATATATTATATAGACTCTTTATAATTGAAGGCACCACAGACTTCCGTTATCAAAAGTCAATAAAGTATTCAATCCTAGTGCGTAGTTGACGCGTTTCAGCTCACATGAGCTGTCCGTAAGAGCAGGGTCGCCCCCACAGGACCCCAAGAGACGATATTCTACATTTTAAGCAGCTTGTCTAACAGCAGGGGAATCCAAGAAGCTCCCAAAGGGACTGTCGTTTGTTCCCACTGTTACTATGATGGGTTTGGATTTGAACTGACTGTTTAAATTTCATGGATGCTTAAAATCAAAGATTTTTTAAGGATCAACCTGTCTGACTTGATACTAATGCAAAAGTATTAATACTAACACTTTTGATTCCTTTACTGCTAGAACGCACATTTGATCCCCCCCACCGCCGGCCTTGACTTTACAAGAATTTGGTGAGTTCGGATGTTAGAGACTTGTCCCACAACATGATAAAAATTTGATAATCTACTGCAATAGAGAGACAAGCCATTAACACCCTCAAATCTGACAAGGATTTGATAATTAGAGCGGCGACAAGGGTGGGGTCGATCATCTTCTGAACCGTGAGCATGAATTGTTGTTTTAACTTCAGGATCAAAGTGTGTATGAACGGTTGGATGGGGATCCAACAGGTGCTTTAAAGGCACAGTTGGATAAAGGCTATGTATAGTACCAAAATATGGTTGGATTACTGATACCCGTTGGGTTTTTAACCACAGTTCCCCAGGTGTCCTCTCAATACACGCTACCCAAAGTTCACAAAGTCTAGTATCACCCCCTGGCAGGCCTATTGTTTTATCGGATGGGGTCATTGTTAGACCAATTGCTGAATTTATTGACAGTTTTTTGCAGCCTGCGGTTAAAGCTATGCCATCCTATGATACCATGTACTACGTCCAAAGGGTTGGCACAGCAATGGGGTCCAATGTGGCCCCATCCCTGGCCAACCTCGATATGTTAATGTTTGAAAGAAGCAATAGACCCTTTTTGATAAGTCTGCATATTTGTACAGACGGTAAATAGATGCATAGTATTTGTATGAAGGGGAGCCAACAGGAAGCCATAGAATTTGTCACTGGGTAAATGATCTAAATACACCCATAGAATTGACCAGACAATCGGCCTTAATGAAATCGAGTTTAAAAATATATTCAAAACTGTGTCAGGGATTGACACTACCTTATATAGAAAGCCGACTGACAAAGATTCGGTGTTATATGGTACCAGCTGTCACCCCTAAAAATCCAATATGGCATTGCCTACAGCCAGTTTTTGAGGACATTTGCAACAACAGTGACAAGTCAAGACTGAGGTCCAGCTGGACGATAATGTTCTGCAGATTTTGTAAAAAACAGTTATACCCCCGACAATTCAGAAGAAAAAGTCTGAGCACTTACTTACGGGAGCACACTCTGCTGTGGAACATTGTGGCGCTCACACTCTTCACAAAATTTCTACACCCGCAGGAAACCATGATTCTCGGAAATGTAGGTAGGAGTAGGCAGCACACGAAGAATAAATTCAGTACTTTTTTTTCCATCACTTAAAAACAGTCTGTACAGCATACACACATGGCAGTCCATCATGTTACCATGCAGAGAAGGTGGGAGAGATGTCTGACGCATTTCGTGACAACAGTCATTTCTTCAGAGTGGTGTTCCTCCTATCCCTTAACACAGATTTATACTGGTAGTGAAAGGGGATTTCCTCACAAATAGAGTGATTAACCCCTAACAGTTAAAACCATTGGATCCATTAAAACCATTACAGCAAGCATAGGAAGACATACTGTACAGGTAAGGTATGCAAAACAATGTACCATCAAAAAATAGAACAAGTTTACTGATAAATTTCAATGGACATTGTAAAAGGTAAATAGGTCTATAGATTAGCAAAAAGAGCAAGGTAAGATATTATAAATATTAATATTATAAATATTAAAGGGAAAGGTACACATTAAAGGGCATGTCCACCCTTATTAAGAACTTTCCCCCTATAATATTATACAGTCCCCCAGCCCCAACCGCTATAAAAATAATTTAAGAAAGTGACCAGATGTTTACTTACCTTCCCTCTCTCCTCCGACGCCCAGCCCGGCCTTCTGCTTGCGAGACACTGCAAGCAGGGGGCGGGACCGGCAGCCGCGTCCATGATTGGCTGAGAGGCTGCCGGCTTCTCAGAATGCCGGGGGAGAGAGGGAAGGCAAGTAGAGTTCTGGGGACTTTCTTAAAATAATTTTTTTGCGGTTGGGGCTGGGGGAACATATACTATTATAAGTGGTTTTATGCTAGGGGGAGGGATAGCAGAATTCCCCTTTGTTTGCTTGCAGCAGCATGGGAAAGTTGTGCTGGTTCTGGGGGTGTGTTCTTCCCCTGTGCTGGAGTGCTGTCACTCAATGTGCATCATCATGGTACAACACACCCACTACACTGCAGAAAGAAATTTCCCCTGACTCTCTAAGTTCATTTTTACAGTCTGATCATGCAGAGAGAGACAGGGAGGAAAAGTTAAACCCTCTCCCACACTACTGTAACAAAGCAGGGGAACTTATGTTGTTTTTAATAAGACTTTTTTGTGTCTAACTCTGAGAGGGGTGGTTGAAAAAGTGATCTAGATTAATTTATAGGGATCCTGGACATGAGGCAATGTGGTATGGGAGGGGTGGAAGAGAAAAAGGTATTACCTGATTACTCCTCCATTAATTAGTGAAGTCACAGTGCTATGGGTCATGTGATTATCCCTCCATTAATCAGTGAACTAGTAGCTTTAAGAGAAACTCATTGGATTTCTTCTAAACTACTGCTCAAAGACACAGGATACTGCAGGTACGTTTCAACACATACTACCTTACAACCCAGGTGACTTTTATCAGTGAGATACCCTTTTAAGTCTACAATAAGATGGTTAACATATAATCAAGCCATACAATGGAGAAGAGGAGCTTCCTGCTAGTGCTAACAAATAAATCCTATTATGATGTAGACTAGATATCTACCACTTATGTGTGAAGTGACTCAATATGACTAATAACCCATATATACCTATACATATATTGCACAATCACCGAAATATAAATACAGGTAAGTATGAGTGGCAGGTAAATAAATAGTACAACTGGATATCACATAGTACAAATGGATATAAATAAGTAAATAATAAATAACAGGTATGAATAAATACATCACCCGTATCTGTATCACACATATATACTGTGTTAGATAAAATAGGAGAGACTGCAACTGGACTTGGACTCGAAACAATACTGTTATATATCTGAAATTAATCTAAGAAAGCAGAAAGTTTGAAATCCCGATTAAGTCCCATAGGAACCACAGGTTTTTAGAGTATAAATCCACTTAATCATCTTAAGTAATTTTTTGTGCCTATCTCCTCTTCTGATATCCATCTTGGCTATATCAGTAATAGAGGCACATCTGATGTTTTGCCTACATACTGTAGTCCACAGTCACATGTCGCTAGATATCCCACATATTTGGTTTTACAGTTAGTAAAACTTTGATGTCATATTGAATGCCTGTGATGTACTCTGAAAGGACGGTTTGATGTAGCGGCACATTGTACATCTGAAGCCACATTTAAAGCACCCCTGTGTACTGAGCCAAGTATCTTTCTTATCAGAGAAGTAAAATACAAACTGGGGGAAATGCTGGAGTCAATATTCATAGCCCGTCTAAAAGAGAATCTAGGTTTGGCTGGGATTAGAGGTTGAAGTACCGATCATCTTTTAAAAGTTCCAGTATTTGAGATAGCTCTTTTAACTCTTTTTTCTCAATCTTAGAAGTCAGAGAGTTTATCCATTCTTGTGATAGCCTGGTCACTGTCACAAAAGACCGCTTTCTCATAGGGATGGCCTAGAATCGAGCCCGAGTTTGAGACAAATTTAATGAGTTCGAACGGACTTGACTTCTCAAGTACTCCGACCCTGATTTCTTGGACTTTCGATGTTTCTGGACTTTCGATCATAAACTCGATAATTATTGAATGACTGGATAGTGTACTGGTTAAAGGCACCTGCCTTTGACATGGGTAATATAACCCTAGTAATATTATATGGTTATAATATTACTAGGTTATCATATGGTTATTATATACTAGGTTATTATATTTTTATTATATGACTAGGGTATTATATGGCTATTATATTACTAGGTTTTATATTACTAGGCTATTATAGGTTATTATATTACTAGGTAGTTATTATATGTTATAATATAGGGATAATACGCTACCTACAGTGTAAAATAAGGAGATTACGCCACCGGAGTTCCCTGATCATATAGAAGCACGAGGCCGTAACGGAAGTAATGTCCGTATATTATTCTGTAGGTAGCGTATTATTCCATAAATACATAAGGCACATATACCTAGAAGAAAAAAAAACAGCACAGAACACAAACAACCAACGGCACACCTTACTTATCTACACCCTCCTGTTGATACTCCTTGCATCTACCCCCCGTCACCCCCCTTCCTGTATCTACCCCCCTGTCACCCTCTTCTTGTATCTACCCCCGTCACCCCCTTCCTGTATTTACCCCCCACCTCCCTGTATCTACTCTCCCTATCTACCCCCACCTCCCTGCCCTCCCCCTGTATCTACCCCCCTGTCTGTCCCTCCCTGTATCTACTCACTCCCCCCTCCATACTCCATTCAAGAGAATTTGATTTCCAGAATATAAAGGTTAAGATTTAATTTTGTATTTTAATGTACTGACCAGGTTACACTCGGTTCTCCTCATCAGGTTCCTGTCACTGATTGAACTGCAGGGAAGATAAGCAGCATGTCCAGCCACCAGCAGAGTCAATTTATGACTCATTGGAATGCGACACGCTGCTTATCTTCTGTGCAGTTTCAATCAGTGACAGGAACCAGATGGGAGAACCTAGTGTAACCTGGTCAGTACATTTAAATACAAAATGGAATGTAACCCTTTATTCCTGAAATCAAATTCTCTTGTATGGGTGTATGGAGGGGGGGAGAGGGGAGGTGCAGTGGCAAGAATTCTTATTACAGTCACTCAGTGACGCACCTGAGTGACTGTAATATAGATTCTCGCCACTGCATCCCCCATTGAAAGTATAGAGCCTTATGTTTATATAGGGTATTATATGGTTATTATATTACTAGGTTTTTATATGGTTATTATATTACTAGAGTATTAAATAATCCAACTTTGTATAGCTGCCCCTAGCCAGGATTTGAACCCTGGTCTCCATGTCAAAGGTGGCCTTTAACCAGCACACTATCGCTATTCCGCTAAGCCTTGAAGGACCATTGTTCGTTCGATAATCCTCGATTGTATCATCGAATGTAGCTTGTGCAAAACCCGACAATTGCCTGCCTGCCATTGTTTTAACAAGTTTTGGTGACAGTGACATGTTCCCCAGACCATTTCCCAGGTGCCACAGCTATTTACAGTAAGTTACCACTGTTAGTTTAGCTGTAAATTACTCTGACTTTTCGAACTATCAACTTCCCCATAGACTTGAATGGGTCCAATTTGAACTTTTGAACTTTCTCTGAAGTTCGAAAGTTCGAAAACGGACGAACTTTATATAGTTCGGCCATCTCTAGTTTCTCATATGCCACTCAATATTTGGTACACCGTACCCCCTATCAGCTAGCCTGTCCCATAACAGCATGGCTTCATCCTAAAAGGAATCCCAAGTAGAGCAGATGCAACGTAATCTTATAAATTGACTATATGGGATACCTTTTACCGTAGTCTTGGAGTGGCATGAGTCACATGGAGAAGAGTGTTTCTCGTAATAGTTTTCTGAAAAGATTAGTATAAATCCTATCATCATTAACCACCAAATTTAACATCCAAAAATTCAATTTCTGTGGAGTGAGTAGATACAGTGTATTTGCAGTTCATCAGAAAATTTGTTGTATCATCTAATCCTCCATTCCAAACCATTATGACGTCATCAATATACTGCATCTGTAATATTTCATAATATTGAGGTTAAAGGGATTACAATCATCCGGTATGTGCCGGTATTCCCAATTACCATAAACAAATTTGCATATGATGGCACAAATTAGGCGCCTTGGTTCCATGGGACTTAATCGGATTTCGAACATTCTGCCTTCTTAGATTGATTTCAGATAATACAATATTGTTATTAATCTGAAATTATTTACCTGCCACTCATACTTACCTGTTATTTATATTACGGTGATTGTACAATATATTGTATAGGTTATATGGGTTATAGTTTATATTGGTCACTTCCACACATAAGTGGTAGATATCTAGTCTACTCATAATGTGATTTATTTAGTTAGCACACCTAGCAGGAAGCTCCTCTTCTCCATTCCTAGTAGAGTGGTTTTTATCTGATAATGGATCCCAAATGAGTATCGATGAGCTTTCGGTCATGTTGAAGTCCGAGTACTAACTAGAGGATAACTTCCACTTAGCCTATATGGCTTGATTATATGGTAACCATCTTATTGTAGACTTACAGGGTTATTCAATAAAAGTTCTTATCGTTTAAAATGGTGCTAAATTTGCCCCAGCCAATCAGAAACTTATTTAACATTTGAAAGCTAACTTTGATTGGTGGGGCAAAATTAGCACCTTTTAACGATAAGAACTTTTATTGAATAACCCTGTTATGTGTACCTTTCCCTTTAATTTAATATTTAAAATTAATATTTATAATATCTTACCTTGCTCATTTTGCTAATCTAAAGACCTATTTACCTTTTACAATGTCCACTGAAATTTATCAATTACATTTGCAGTGTCTCCATATCAAGTAACTTTGTTTCTATTTTTTGATGTTGTATTTGTATCATGTTTAACATTGTTTGCATACCTTACCGGTATGTCTTCCTTTCTGTTCATAGAACGCTTGCTGTAATGGTTTAATGGATCCAATGGTTTTAACTGTTAGGGGTTAAACACTGTATTTGTGAGGACCTCCCCTTTCCCTACCGGTATAACGAAACGCGCCAGACGTCTCCTCCCACCCTCTCTACATGTAACATGTGGACTGTCGTGTTTGTATAGCTGTACCGGACTGTTTTTAAAATGATGAAATAAAGCATTGAATTTTATTCCTTGTGTGCTGCCTACTCCTAACTACATTTCCGAGGGTTAAGCCCGACCAGCTCCTCCATCAGTTAAACAGGGCCAAGGCCAATTACTGTTCGAATACCACTCCCATCAAAAAGACAGGGCTGCTAGGTCAGCCAAGTAGTAGATTTTTGTACAACATACACTCCCTATAGTGGACAACTTAGGGGGTTGATTAATCAGAGATGGGAGCTGATCATTCGAGATTGATTTAGGAATACTCGCATTCGTTACACCTACAAGAGGGGAGACAATTTGTCTAACTTATTGGTATGAACTGTCATTGCCGAAATGAGGAATCGTGAACCTCCAACACAGGAGGTATGGCACTCTAAAAAGAGGAACGGTTGCTTTTGTTGCCCTAATTTTACCACATGCAACTGTTATGCTTAGTGGTCAATATTTTGCCCACCCTAGGGATGGTACCAAATTGACATAAAACAGAGGTTCACCTGCACGAGCAGACAGTAATTTATTTTATTGTCCGTGCAGAATGCATTTATTGGCAAAACGAAAACCTGTTCAAGGTGCAGAAGGCTAATCATCGCGCACTCATTAGAAGTTTGGCGACCTAGCAGTTGCTAGGTACTTTAAGATGTCCATTCACTGTTGAGCCTCCGCTGCATGATTATTGATGGCTTAACAGAGGAACAATTGGACCATTTGTGGATAAGGACAAAATATTGTTACAAACGAAAGCCAGGTGGATACATAGTTTACAGACTCATCCCTGGTGGATTAAATGAACGTTTTGTTACATTGTTTTCTGTGAAGCATTTTAGCATAGCTTTTATGTCCAATTTACCTTATATGTGTGTCTGGCTTCCCAATAAGAATATGCATATTATGTGCCAGCCTCTATGAAACGTGTGACAATGTGTTCTGTTTAACCCCATTGCAATAATAGGTGTTTTTAACATAGTGCACATTGGGATCCTTTTATGGTTGGTGGAGCGTGTTCACTGTCGGTGGTATAAATTGGGGTTAGGGATATTGTATTGCTACATCCTGATGATGGCCCACACATTGGGTTGAAAGGCGTTGATTTTATCACTAAAAAGTCCCGTGAGTGCTCTCTTGCCAATTAATGGATTTTTTGCGATGTGCACACAGGCCGATGCTGATATGAGAGGAATGCTTACCTTTTTCTTGTAGTGTTTTATATATATTATAAAAAGCCAATGTAATACCAATATTCAAAAAGTAGTCGTTCACAGCCTGTAACTATAACCTGTAAGCCTACAAACATCAGTGGTAGGGAAGGTGATGGAAACTTTGTTAAGGGATCATATCCTTGACTTTGTCTCCAGAGATCATCTTATTAGTAGTAGTCAGCATGGATTTTAGAAATAGATCATGCCAGACAAATTTTTGGTTTTTATGAAGAAGTGAGTAAGAAGTTAGATTCAGGCACAGCTGTGGATGTGGTATATTGGATTTTGCAAAAGCCTTGATACTGTGCCACATAGGCGACTATGTATAAACTGAGGACTGTTGGCCTTGAGAAAACATTTGTTCATGGATAGAGAACTGGTTATTGGACCGCAAACAGAGAGTGGTGGTTAATGGACTACATCTATGTGGGCTAAAGTTCTAAGCGGAGTTCCTCAGGGTTCTGTACTGGGGCCGCTCTGTTTTTAATCTGTTTATAAATGACTTAGAAGGGGGATTGAGAGCAAGGTCTCTGTGTTTGCTGATGACACTAAATTATGCAGAGCTTTGGAAACTTCAATGATGTGCAAGTGCTGCAAGCAACCTAGATAGATTATCAAAATGGGCACAGAATGGCAGATGAGATTCAATGTTGATAAATGTAAGGTGATGCATTTGGGATTTAATAATCCCTGTGCCACCTACAACCATAAATAACTCTGGGTTAAGTGCATCTGAAATGGAAAAAGGTTTGGGGTTCTTGGTAATAACAGCTTAGCTGTAGCAAAACATGCCAGGTAGCAACAGCTAGAGCTAGCAAGATATGTCTTGTATAAAGAGGGGAAGGGAATCAAGAGAGAAAAATATTATTCTCCCTCTTTACAAGGCACTGGTAAGGCCACATTGGAATATGCGGTGCAGTTTTGGAATCCCATATACAAGGACATCTTGGAAATTGAGGCAGTTCAGAGAGGGCAAACTAAATTAATAAGGGGAATGGAGGGGCTTGATATGCAGGCAGATTAGACAAGTTTAGGGCTGTTTACATTGGAGAAAGCGGCGTTTGCGTGGGAAATGATAACCTTATACAAATATATTAATGGCCCATACAGTGAACTCTCTGTGGCATTGTTCACTAATAGGTCATATCAGAGGACTCGTGGACATCCTTTAAGGTTGGAGAAAAGAAGTTTCATCTCCAAGTTAGGAAGGTTTCTTTACAGTGAGAACGGTGAAACTGTGGAACTGTCTCCAGCAGAGTGTGTAATGGCAAGTTCTTTGAATAACTTTAAAAAAGGCCTGGATAAGTTTCTAAAACTAAAAAATATTGAGAATTACTGGTATTAATGCATATAGATCTGGTTGATCCAGATACTTTCCGATTGCCGTTTGGATCAGGAAGGAATTTTTCCCCCCCTTTTTTAGCTGGGGTTTTTTGCCTTCCTCTGGATCAACTGTTAGGTAGGGTTAAAAAAAAAAAAAAAAAAGGGAATAGGTTGGACTTGATGGACGAATGTCTTTATCAACCTTAATTACTATGTTACTATATACACACAGTATATATATATATATACACACACACAATATAGCAATATAAAGCACTCGTTTATTTCAACATCGACATGTTTTGGCTAACAGCTGTTGCTGTCCTCAGTATGTGAGTGCTGTAAGTTGTATATATATATATATATAATATATAATCTCATATACGATAATATTATATCTAATGGTATAATTACAGGCTTTTCATTCATGTGATCAAAGTAATGTATACTAAAACCCCATATTATCTGCCAGTGTGCAGATATATGATTGTATGGGGCTAGGAATGTGCATTGATTATATTTTCTATTGTTTGTATAATATACCATAAATAACAAGGAGCCCTTTGGGTCTTCAGGTGCATCTTTTAGGTGAAAATTCAAGGAACGCTTAAGAAGGTTCTAAGAAACAAGACCGAAACATTGCCATGAATTTTGCACCTAATAAAATGCACTGAGAAGACCCAGGAGTGCTCCTTGTTATTTATGGTTTACATACAAGTGGTTTTGGAATGCAACCATTAGCTTGAAGGGAGTGCCTGCATCCAGCAGCTGTTGTACATATAATATATCTCCCATGACCGCACTCCTCTCCAACCAACAAATGCCCTGGTGCTTTCCCGAAAAGTTCATATAGCAGAGCATATGAGAGCACTGAAAAGGGACTTAAATTCAAATTTGAAGAAAATGCTTTTTATTGCAGCTCTACTCGTTTCCGTCATCAGGAACAAACAATATCATAGCACCACACACCAATCATATACCACATGAGATGTACCACATGACCCAAAACTCTACCCCCCTCCAATTAACCCCTCAATAGATAAAAGCAGAAGATAATATCAGATATAAAAGTTAAAAAACCATCACCTAAATAGACTGAAGTGTGACAACAACAAAAGTAGCACCAACATCTAAAGTGCATATAGGCTCCCTGATGTATATATAAAAATACAGCCTTTCAAGCCAATTCAAAGTTTATACTTGAACTTTCCGTTTTTAGTTTGACTGAAGAGTCAATGTATTTTCTATTTCTTCTGTCTTCTTCATTTTCTTCTTCCGTTTTGGACTGTATCTCGTCCCCACAGTTTTTGAGCTAAAGAAATGAGAAAGAAATTTGCTTATGACTCCCTTCTACCCTGTGGCAGCATCATACTTAAAGGGTAACTAAAGTTTTTTTAAAAAATGTTAATTTACATCAATTAAGTTAGTTTTTTGGGTCATAAATGTAAAAAACACATACCCCCCAGCCCCCCTGACACAGGTACACACACCAACTGACCTACACTTATTTCTGCTGCAGCATGCTTAAAGGGTTAAGGGTAACATATAAAAAAAAAATTTTGATCAATAATCACACACCAACTGACATACCCCTCTAATCCACATGACAGCCATATTAAAGGTAATCTATCATTAAATAAAATTTAGTTTTATGGTCATAACGCAAAAGGATATGCTCTCCAACCTGATACAGTACATACAACCTACTGGATAACCTCCATTTCCTGCGGCAGCCCATACTTAAAGGAACACTAAAACTCATTTTGGTAGTATATTCCATCCATTTCTATATTTCAGGAGAAGTGAGAATGGCTTATTTCCTACCTCCCTGTTAATAATAGAATGCCCAGGGGACACTGGAACTATACCTTACCGAGCCGCTCCACTCACAGCTGCCTTCTGCACTGACTGCCGCACGTCCCAACCCATACAAAACAAGATAGGCGCGCGATCGGACAGCGCGGCTGTCAGTGCGAAAACAGCTGTGAGTGTAGCGGTGGTAAGGTAGTTTCAGTGTCCCCTGGGCGTCTATTATTCACAGGGAAGTGGGAATAAGCATTCTCACCTCCCTGTGAATAATAGAAACGGAGGAATATACTTACAAAAAGAGTTTAGTGTTCCTTTAAGGGTAATTATAGTTAAAAAAAAATAATTTTGACCAATCATGAAAAAGGTTGTTTTTTTACCCCTCAACCTGACACAGTACACACACCTACTGTCCTACCCCTGCATTCTCATGGCAGCCATACAAAAAAAACCCAGTGTTCTTTTTTATTGCCATAGCAAGATTATTGTGACTGCAGGGGGGTCCGGACGATAGTGGGCCCGCACAAGCCCAAGCCGCCAAGATCTCCTAAGCTTCGACCAGCCATTTAGCCATTTTTAAACAGCGATCGTGCAACGCAGGAAACTTATGCGTGATCAGCTGTTTTAAAGACCGGACCCCGAACTTCCCAACTAACCGGAAGTTCGGGTCCTTTCTTTTAAACAGCTGATCGCGCGTAGTTTCCTGCTACCGCGATCAGTTTTTAAAACGGCTTAACGGCTGGTCGCGGCTTAGGATATCTTGGCAGGCTTGTTGGGAGAGGGGGTCAGGGGCCCAGCCTCTAATCTTGCTGGGGGGCCCGGGCCCCTGCAGGTACACACCACTGGTTTTTTAAAATTTGCAGCACAGACGCACACATTCCCTTTCAAAATGTAGCCTTTCAAGACAAATTCAAAGTTTATAACTTAAACCCTTTCTAGTTTAAACAGAAATAGTTCCATAAATACAAAGGAATTACAGACCACACTGACAACCTTAAGACATTTATTATATATTAATACATTTAATGTTAATTTTATGTACTTTCAACTGATTTTGTCTTTTAACAAATATGTCCAAAAATATGACAGTGGTTTGGCTGTCTGCCAGAATCAGGAGGCAAATAATATTTTTAGACATTACCTTCATACTTTTTAACACCTTACATGTATAAATACTTAGACATACATGTAATTAGATGCTTAACATATGCTAAAGAAATGTGCAAGTTTCTAAGGTCATGTTTTATATTTATAAAGTGTTAATTAACCTTAAAGAGCATGCTTTTTAAATACAATTATTTAAAGGGCAATTATACTCACCTCCACCTCATTCCTCCCCCACTCCGCAAAGTACCCAGGGTGAGGACTATAAACGCTAAGTTCTCACCTCTGGGTACTTTACAAAAGTCCTGCACTACTTACTTGTAATTTTCCTCATCTCTCCGGTTGGATCCTCCCCACTAGCGTAAAACCCTTAAGATATAGGATTCCCCCTGCCCCCTGTCCCCCCAGCCCCAACTGGGCATAAATTACTTGAAGGTAGAGTGCACACTGTTCGCTAATTGGTTATGTATATATTTGTATATAGATACATAATAGATAGAATAGGCCCCATAGAAGGAAATCATGCCAGCACACCCTTCTAAAGGGGAGGATATTCTATAGAAATCTATAGGGTATGTTGGCACAAATTAACAATATCTCATATCAGCCCTTGCATTTCCCTCTATAGGTCCTATAGAATATTGATGGCTAATATGGGATGTCCTAAAATAATGATGGCATAACCTACAGACTTTAATAATTATCAGACCCCACTAGAATCTACAGGGAATGCCATCATGAAAACAACCTCTTAGTTTTCCTATAGGTTTCTTCTGTAAACCTATAGGACATTTATATAAGATGACAAAAAAACAGATGCATACCCTACAGATTTATCCCTATAGGATACCATTAAAAATCTCGTATGCCAGCAGAATTTTACATATCAGTTCAAGAATTTCTTCTGAAAGGCCTATATACATCACCTCACAGGTTCCATATGGGTTCTTCATTAAAAGCTCCCATGTTTTTTAGGATTTAATATTCCAGCAGCTATTGCAACTTGACAGTTCAAACTTCATATGACAATCTCATATCAATGTAATCATTACAATCCCATGGTAGTATGTTGTATATGATTTACATTTATATACCACCGAATCTCTTGAATTATTTTGTATCCGGTGTACTTTGACATTATACAAACAAATATAATTAATTTTTGTTAGGGTGGCTACTTTAACCATTACTGGTGTGTATGATGAAAATCACTAGAATAGGAAAACTGGTAAATCAGTGTTTTATTACAAATGAAAAAGGTTCCTAATCAGTTTGTTGTACATTAATTTTTGTTGTGGTACTTCAAGAAAGGTCAAAAATTTAGTTGTTTTTCACTGACTGAACATCTACAGTACTGCATCTTATCATGAGCAGCCTGAAGGGATGTTTAGGGTAGGTTTAGTGTTGCCCATACTTGGGTTGAAAGAAAACTAACACATATAGCCAGTGATACAATAATAAATACTGTAAGAATTTAACAAACAAGCAAGGAACATTTTACTGGTTTCCTCTGTGTCACATGCAATATCTATTGTTTTTTTCAAATCTTTACTTTCACCACTCTCAAATTCCCTTGGCCACTGTCTATGTAATAGAACTGCAGGTGATCTGAAAGACTTTGTTCATTTAATGATGTGAGTAACTGCTTATTACCCAAACAAACCACTTACAGGAAATATAGGGGAAAGTAATGATGAGAAGAACAGATGCCATGTTAAAAATGCACGTGGGAGTTCTTTACTAATACAAAATTCTAGCCAAGCCAGATGGCCCACTGTACAAACTTACCGTAGTGCCTTTTACATTTAAGCAAATAGGAAGACTGGGACAAAGTAGCCAGAAATTAAAAGTACAGTTTCTTGTAAGAATATGGAAAAACAGAATATCAAGCAGAGAGGGTTACAGTGCTAGAGGTTGTAAAGTTAGAGTTTTACTGTCTATTTATGGTAAAATGGATGGTTTTTTCACTCTCTTTTAATTAAATTCATACATTTATTGTCTTTTTATTTTTATTCATTTAATAAATACTAATGGTCTGTCAGGAAATGTCTCTTCCCTTCTTGCGCTCCTCGCGCAGAGTTTTCGGGGCGCTGTCTTTGGATTTAACTGGCGCATCCCCATCGACTCTGCATTCGGCTACTTCCCACGCATGCTCAGTCTCCTCTTGGGCATGGTCAGCTTCCGTCTCTTCTGGTGCGCAGGAACCTTTCTTATCTCAAGGAAGAACTAGAAAAAGGTGAGATCCTGGTAGTTTCATCGACACCAAACAGTAGTGCCAAATTGCGCTTTATTGTGTCATCCATACTGATCGTTTCGGATCAAGAGATCCTTTATCAGGATTTCCGCACTTGATAAAGGATCTCTTGATCCAAAACCTGTAGTGTGGATGACCATTAAGAACGGTTTGGCATACTGTTTGGTTGTCGTTGAACTACCAGGATCTCCACCTTTTTCTTGTTCTTACCTTGAGATAAGAAGAGGAGCAAACCGGAGATACTTCGGGGTGAGCACATATGCGCGCAGCTTTATCTTATCTTTTTTATTGACTACCTCTACGTATCTCCTCCATCTTTGTAGTAGCAGATTGGACGGAGGAGATCCTATTATTTGAAATTCGATCTCAGCCAATCCCTGCATCCGACTTGGTCATTCCCTTTCCCATTGGTCCACTGCATTATTTAGCCTCTCTCAATCACTGTTCTTGTAAAAACGTTAGTTTGATGGTGGTTCCTTTTCTCTCTTTCCGTGTTCATTCATTATCTCAGATTATTCTTGCTGCCTTGTCCTCTGCCTTCTTGTCCTCCTTTTCTTGCCTCTTCTCAGTTCTTCTTGTATCTGTTTATTGTATCTTTCTGCCCTGTGTCTGCTCTGTTGTTGTCCCAGTTTTCCTTTGTATACCCCGCCTTAGTATCTATACCTTGCGCTCTAAGACCTGTGGGGTAATTGTGTACAGTGATGTGCGTAAAGTCTCCTAATGATCTTGTCTAAAGGTGAAGAAAGCTGTGATAGATTGGGGTATAGGTGCTGTGATGGTATACTCAGGGATTCTGGCATCACATGGTCAGTATTAAAAAATGGAACAGAGCCAATCAGTAATAATAGTATAGTATAGTAGTAGTATAGTATTTGAGGTTGAATAAAGACATACGTCCATCAGTCAACCCTAGCAATATCCTCATTTCCTGCCTAACTGTTGATCCAGAGGAAGGCAAAAAACCCCACCAAATTTTGAAGGGGAAAAAATTCCTTCCTGACTCCAAGTGGCAATCGGAAATTTCCCTGGATCAACTCTACTTTATGTATCAATACCAGTAACTTGTAACATTCCTTATTTGCAGAAAACTCATCCAGCTTTTTTTTTGAAAATGACCAATGAACCTGCCATAACAAGTCCACTGGAAGAAAGTTTCCATAGCTTTACCGTTCTCACAGTGAAAAACCCTTACGAGTTGAAGCCTAAACCTTTTTTTCTTCAAGTGTCTTAAGGGATGTCCTCGTTGTCCTTTGACATGTTCTATTGGTGAACAATAGCCCCAGATGATTTTTGTATGGCCCGTTAATGTTTTTATCACAGTAATCATATCCCCCACGCAGGGTAACAATTTTTCTGAAATGAAGTTGTCAGATCCAGTAGAGGATTAGTACAGACAATTATTTTAGTGCCGTATTAGTCCATATAAAGATTTTTAAAAGATAGTACTGTGATATTTTTATATGGACTAACAGTTTATTAAGTTGACAAGTTTTGGGGGCTAAACCCTCTTCTCAGGTCAGAGCAGTACTGATTTTGACAAAGGTTTAACAAAAAGTTTTTAAAAAAAAGTAAAAAGCCATTCCAAAACATTCATAAGATATGCAAACAACAAGGGGGGAGAGGAGA